>VZTU01022691.1:82473-111547 GCA_013400835.1 Zapornia atra
GGAAAATGCATCCACTGTGCCTGGCATCCCCCACACCAACAGCCGTGTGCTGGAAGGAGTTTTTATGCCTCACAATTTTGGGGGCTCCAAGCCCTGTCTGGGACCCTGGTTTACCACTTCAGGCAATTGGGAGAGGCTCTTCCAAAGTGTGCCTTAGCCCCCACATGTAAATAAGCCAATGTGGGAGCATTTCCTTCATTCTTTTACTATGTAGAAGGACAAGAAATCTGATTTGGGCATCTAAGTGAGATACACAAAGTTAGATGTTACGAATACTCACTTTTAAGAGCTCCTACTTTAGGTATCCAAGCTAGACATAGGCAGCAGTGGATGCCAGGGTCCGTCAGAAAGATTCAGCTCTGAAGTAAAAAGACATTGGTGTAATAGGGGTTATCCTCTTGCTTAATGTTGGGTGTACTTTATTAAATATAGGCTAAACTAGTCACAAAATTTAAAAATACTGCTCCTGGGACATGTAGTAGTGAATGGAACCCTTCACCACTTCATGCTGCTGTCTGCTGTACAGACAGGCCAGTGCAAGACAGGCAAGGGTGGGCTTTACATTGCACTGTGGGGCTGATAACATACATGTGAACTAAGAAAAACTCTCCAAAAAAGCCATGCCCCAAGCTGCGGTGACCCTGGTGAAACCAAATACCAGCAAAACTTCCTTCTTATTTATTAGCAGAAATTGCAGAGATGTTTTTCCATAGCTTTGTTTTCTCTTTTTGTCTATGCAATGTTTGTTGTTTACATACTATTTTGATTTAAAAAGCAAAGCTATTAAAAAAAACCCACCTCATTTGGTTCATTTTTATTGGTGGAATCTTAGAACGATCCCCCCTCCCTCCCCCAAGTAAATACCTTTTCAAAGGAAATTCAGAAAGATTCCTAATTTCAAAACTCTCAATAGCTTTTTCTTTACTGTGTTCTTCTGGGGTAGATCCTACTTTCCCAAGTGCAATCTATATATATATATATATATATATATATATTTGTTATCTCAGTTAAATGCAGCTTTCCTTGCAGTATTTTTTACTTTATGCAGTATGTAATGTGTCTTATCTTGATGAAAAAATAAATACTGCTTTTGAAAGAAGATACTCTGAGTGATTATTCAGAATTCAGATGAGCTAAACCCCATGATTTATTGGAAGACACCATCCGTACTAGGTCTCCTTGTGAATTTTAGCAGTCATTCTCAGGAGCATCAGAGAAGCACCAAAGTGCAATTTTGGGATAATTGAGTTTGAACCCCTGAGCTAGAAGAGTTGACAGCTTCCTTGTGAAACAGCAGCAGTGTGACAGCAGCACAGCTTTTCTGATAGCCGGATTAGGGCGCTTCCTTGGGCTCGGTGCTGGTCTCAGCCCCCACAGGCTTGGCTCCAGCAGAGATGTCCTCATTTGCCCTGTGTGAAACTGCTCCCTGCTGGCAAAGGAAGCTCCTGCTGAAGCTCCGCATCTCACCTGCACTGGGGCAGAGCTAAACACCCAGTTGCTGTGTGCAAGGCAGCTGGAGGGACCTGCAGCCTCTAGAGATGGAGAAGTTTGATCTGCCCTCGCAAGTTCGGGCATTTCCCACAGCTTTTCCAGAAGCAAATTTTGCTGTGTTGCATCTGGATCGTAACTGTCATAGCTTTGCTAATTAACTTTTAATTTTTATGTTTAGCTAAAGCTGCCTTAGGCCTAGACTGGATCTTGGACTGAATAAGGACATTAATTTTTTTCCAAATTAATTCTCCATCAGCTAGATGCCCTGTCTGATAAGGGAAATACAGATAGCATACAGTCCAGGGATCCATCCTGTCCTCATGCATGTGTGCCTTGTTCTGTATGGCAATGCCACCAGCCTGGAACACTCAGCTGTTCAGATGAGTGTCTTGGTCCTTCTTACTCCTAGAAACAATTAATATTTCTTCCTTCCCTTCCCTTCCTTCTGTTTTATTTTATTTTCTATTTTGTCTTTCCCAAAAAAAAAAGCATTCAGAAGAGACATTTCCTAGCAAAGGGAATGGCTTTCTCCTGCACAGCAACCAAGGACACATGTAATGGCTGTAAGAGATATTTTGTCCCTTCAGAAACATGCTGTATAATACACAGCAAAGACAGAAGCTCAGCGATTGCAAAGTGTTCAAGGATGGCATCAAGCTCCTCCCATCCGGCATTGCTATGTGCCTGCATAACAAATTGCTAGCTCTAATGCTATCAGTTTGTCCTTGTCCTCACATGAATGAAAGCTTTTATAAATCTGCAATGTGAAAAGTAGCTCTGTCTTTTCAGCTGAAGAAGTATATGTTTCCCAAGGTCACGCACAAGCTCACCTTTATTAAAAAACAATGTATGTTTTAAACATTCTTCTTCCCATTTTTGAAGAGCGCAAAGAATCTTCTTCTAGCTGATTTAAAGATCCACAACAGCTGTTAAAATACTTCCCTGAAAATTCATGTCAGATTTCCCTTGCTCTCCTCTGGAGTGCCTTGTCCAGTCACACTGCTGTACTTGGAATTCAACAGATGTCCAAGTTGTACTAATTGTCACAGGAACTCCATCACAGCAGCTCATACAAGTGCAGAAATTATTATTCCAGTCTCTCATCCTAGGAATTTTAACTTTATTGATAGTTCTGGCCAAGAATGCTGAAATAGGTAACATCAATAATTCATTTGGTCATTCATCGATGGGCCTTGAAAATCTGCCTTCAGTGTTTAAAGCACAAATTCCGGTTTGTGTTTCTTTTCAAAGACTTTTTCAAGAAATAGGATTTCCGAGGCAGCAAATACTGTGCCATGAATAGCAGGAAGGAAGTATTCTAGGTTTTAGGCTTTCTCCAAAAAATTATTTAAGACTTGGACTGAATATCCTCTCTAGGTAGCAAAAAAATGTATTCCAAAACGGAATTTATAAAACTTGAGTTTTGAAACTGAGTTTCAAGACCTCATTTATGTATTACTTACATAAAGTGGCTGTGGCACAGACATGCTTTAATAAAAATGGAACTAGTTACATAATAAGGTACTATATTAGATGCTTCAATTTCAAGCTGACAAAGGATTTCTGCTTCAGTTGAAAGAATTTCTGTTTCAGGACCAATATGAAGAGAAGAGGATAAAGAGAACTGGGTACCTTTCAAATACTTTTTCTATAAAGGCTGATGACATAAGTAAAATACCTTAACACTTAATCATGGCATTTTATTAGGTAAGTAGTAAGAGCAGACATCTTGACCTTTTTTGTTCTGTGTTTGAGTTGGGAGAGTAACATCCCAACATGCTTGGTGACATGGTCTGGTGTTGGACATAGTAGGGCTGGATAGATGGTTGGACTCGATGATCTTGAAGGTTTTTTCCAATTGAAAACATTCTGCAACTCTATGATCCCAAGTAACAAGTACACTGAGATGAGCTCTCACCTCAGTCTGAAGTCAGTTCACCCTCTTCAAAGATGAAGGTGGTAAACCTTTGATACGAACCACCCTTCCTATCACAGTTCTGTCAATTTTTTCTATCAACTGTCATAGCCTTTTACAAAACAAAAAATAAATCAATTTGGTTTAGAATGTTTCCACTTGTACCTAATGTATTAAGAAAGAGTATTCCTTCCCCCCAAATGGAATCCTATTATGCATTGAATAATCACAAACTGTCTGAGGTGGGAAGGAACCTCTGGAGATGGCCTTGTCCAACCTTCAGCTCAAGGCAGGATTACCTACGGCAAGCTGTTCAGTCACGTCCAGCTGGGTTTCTCCAAGGACAGGGACTCCATTATTAGACTTTATGTAGAGCAAGGTAGAGTCTGTTTGTCTGTTTTGACAAACTATGGAAACAAGAGACAGAGAAAACTTTCACAGTCTGGGACCTCCACCGAGGGCTACCAGACCTTGGTGAGCAAACCCTTCTTGCTAAGGTAGGCATGATTTCGAGCTACATACTCAACAGTATCAGCAGTATGGTAATTCAGGGACCAGGCAGAACCATGTCCTGCCTGGTCCTCATCACCCCACAGAGGGGTGGTCACTGCCAGGGACATGAGGACCACCAAGGATGTGCAAGGAAGGGTGTTTCAAGACTGCATAGGATTTATCATGGAATGCTCTGAGGAGGATGTATACAGGGAGGATCAAGGTGGTTTGGGGAGGAGTGAGTGGGAAAACAGGGGGAAAAGGGGACAAAAGGGGCTGTCTGTGTGCAAGCAGGGGCTGGTCAGTGCACCTGCCTGGCCATGCCCTGTGAGGCCTGGTGCAGTCTGTCCTAGCCTCTCACTTGAGTACTGGGTGCAGTTTTGGGTGCCGCAGTACAAGTGGGACACGAAAACATTGGAGAGCATCCAGAGGAGGGCAATGAGGATTGTGAAGGATATGAGGAGAGGCTGAAGTCCCTTGATTTGTTGTTCCTGAACAAAAGGAGACTGAGGGGAAACCTCATTGCAGTCTATGGCTTCCTGATGAAGGGGAGCAAAGGAGCAGGCGCCAGCAGAACCAGAGGGAATGTCATGAAGCTGCAATACAGGAGGTTTAGGTTGGATATTAAGAAGAGGTTCTTTACTGAGAGGGGGGGTCGGGCACTGGAACAGGCTCCCAAGGGAAGTGGTCACAGCACTGAGCTTGACTGAGTTCAAGAAGCATCTGGATGATGCCCTCAGTCCCATGCTCTGACTTGTCTGACCCTGCATGTAGCCAGGATTTGAACTTGTTGATCCTTATGGGTCCCTTCCAACTCAGGATATTCTATGATTCTGTGATTTCTAAACATTTTCCTGGGTGAGGGATTCTGTCTTGTGTGCAGAAGTGAGTGTGAGTTGGTGGGGTCTCAGTGAAAGCCTCTGGGGTGGGACCAACAGCTGGAGGTGACAATGAAAAGACTGAATTGGCTGCTGGAGGGACCAGAGGATCCAGGCCAACTGCTTGAGAAATTGTTGGTTCTGGGAGTTGAGGCCTGCCTGCACATGTTTGTGTGTGTCTATGGGAACACATGCTTGGCCCCACAGCTGGCTGGATGTGTGTGTGCACAGACCTGCAGCAGCCTCACCTCCATCACACCACCAGACTCATCATCCCCTAACACCATTTAGCAAGCTATCACAGGGGACTCTTTCATAAATTGTAAAAAAATGGGAGACTGCAGTATTTTGCAGATCCCAGGTAGATTTCCTCATTAAGTCACAGGAAGGCAAATTCTCCACCTTTACTGGAATATACAGGCTGGGCAGCAGCACAGCCCTGAGAGCATCCTCCTGAACTCGGAGAGCACCACCTGTAAAAGAGGCCTTCATTAAACCATTCTGTAGCCGACAGATGGCATTCATTGCAACCTTTACATCAAAATACCAATCCTTGGATTCTGTTGCTAATTTATTTCAAAAGGTCAAGCAAGGATTTGTGTTCCCTCAAGGAATCGATTGCTTCATAGGAAGCTGCAGTTTGAGTATTCAAATAACCCCACATAGGCAAAATGCTGCAATTTTCCCAGCTAAACTGTATCAGAACAGCAATTACACAACTGATTATTAAATGAAGATAAGCCATGTAGGCTTCCATGAAGACTAATTGTTTTTTCCAATTAAAATTAAGGCACTTGGGTCCAAATTAAGACCCCGACAAAAAAAGGTAAGCAAATTAGTTTCACTGAGAAATGCAGCTACTGCATACCTGAAATCTTGAGGACTGAACAAGGCTGGCGAAGTCAGCAAGTTTAATAATCAAAATGGAAGTATCCTTTTAAAAGTCCTTCTTCATAAAGCAATTCGAGAGGCAAAGGAAAACTATTTGTCTTTGCATTTTAATATCACTAGCTGATTGCACCGAGCTCTGGCCAGCATCAAGCGCTTTTTGTTTTATCTGAGTATGTAAGTTCTTTTGTCTGACAAGCATTTTAACAAGCTATGCAACTTTCATTAAATACTAAACTGTTGTGCTTTGCCCTTCATGACATCACTTACCGAAAAGCAGAGTCCAAAGGGTACTCCTTGCAGAGCCCACAAGGACATGCAAATGTCTACTTTAAAAAAAAAGAAAAGTTTAGAATTATTTGTATATGTGCTGAGGGAGTTTTCTTGTTGCTAGCATGTGTTTCAAGACAACAATCTGCTTTTTAGACTTCAAAATGCTATGTTGTACCTCTGTGTAGGACCCTAATGAATAATCAGTTCCAAGTTGGCAAAGTGGTAAGCTGTGTTTGTGAGGCATCTGCTGCTCCCATTGACACAACCTGCTTTTTCCATGACTCCCTAAACTACAGTGTGTGATACTCTGTGACACTCATCGTCAGGAGCATACAAGTATACACTCTACATCTGGTTTGACCAAAGAAGCAACACAGCATTTGTTTAGATTATCAAAGTCAAAGCTGAAAATAGCTCTCTATAAAAGCTGTGTAAGGTATACGATTATATGGCTGCAGCATAAAATGGGCAAAAAGTTGCTATAGATGAATGTTGGAAATTGAAAAAGACCACTCTAAGGCCTTTGACTTGGAGAAAACTCATGGATATGGCACACTTCAGGAAAACCAAATTATCTAGGTGTTCCTTGAAAACTGCCAAGGACCTTATGAACTTCCCTGTGTGTAGAGCACATGATACAGTACTGAATACCTGAGAAAGTTGCCCCATATTTTATGTTATATTACACTGAAGTTGAGGGTTTTTTCCTAGTGGCAGAAAGTTTTCTGAGAAATTTCTTTAATTGCATTTGTTTCCAAGCAGTTGCTCCTCCTCCATTTAATCCAAACTGAAACAATCCTGTGATCAAATGCATCTTGTTAATATATCTGTGTATGTATAAATATAGATAAGTGTACATATATGTAAATAAAATATATATTACACTTTCTTTTCATACACATGTATATAAGCTTTTACAAAAATCCAAGTTAAACAGCAGCAAAGATTTTAACCTGTTCCATCAAGATACAATTCATCAGCAGGCAAAGAGAAATATTATTCTTACACTACAGCTAAATTTTCTGTCTTTCTTTGAAAATCACCACAGACTTTTAATAGAAGTGTTATGCAAGGCTCTCTCATTTTTCTCCCAGTATTCCTTTTCCAGGATTAGATTGCTCAGGAAATTTTGAGATGTCTGCTCAGTGTCGACACAGTTACTGAAGTTTGCTACTTGCAGTTACTGAAACTCTTCAGCTGAATTTTTTTCTTCAAATTTTGTGGCTTTGCTTCTTCTGCACAAGTCTTGATAGATTGCTAACAGCCATGCTTTGTCTTTTGGGTATTTAAATCTATGAGACATCAAAGATTGTGCCTCTGCTGGAGAAATTCAGTGCATAAGAATAGAGGAAATGCTACATGTACCTCTGCCAAGGTCATTGAATTAGGCATTTCTGCTGACCTAAGACATCTGTCAGAAGAACCCAGAGGTCTTGCAGTCTCCAGATACCAGCAAAGCCTGAACATCTTAGGGAAACTGAACTGCATGAAAACCTGAACGTCCTCCTTCCTTCATTTCACTTGCAAGGGGCAACACCTTGAGCTGTAAGTCCTTGAAAACTTTCTAGCACTAGTGTTTTCATCTAAGGTGATAACTAGTCATGGGTTCCTAGGGCCACAACCCACACAGAGAGGAAGACTTAAAACATCCAGTATATCCTACATCAGCCTTCATTTGGCAGAATGGGAAAAGACACACAGACGAGGATGCATAATGAATATCAGCCTTCTTTCCTTTGAGAGCAGCAAGAAGGCTAGTCTGGCCTCCAAAATTTTTCTTTTGGTTTAGTATTTCAATTGTGCATTACTTACCAGTTACTGACAATGGAAAATTAACCAAGTCTTTGGTCCAGAAACCTAGCAGTGTTGAGGTGTCTGATAACAGGCACAACTGGCCAGTTCAGCACCAGTGCTAAAGCTGACACATTCCAGGTTCAGTTCCTCATACTTACAGCTAATTGGCAAGTGGTACCATGAGGAGTAGGGACTGGTAATGCACAGGGAGAGCAGCTCATATAAGGTAATACAGAAAGGTTAGTTTAAACTTTTGTTGAAGGTTGAATGCTGCTTCTAGTAGACACGTTTGTAAATGGAAAGTTGAATAATTGGGCTGAGGAGTCACCAGTAACTAAACACACCATTCCCTGGGCTTCGAAGAAAGATCATCTAGATTTACTGTTCCTACTTGATCATGTAAAAGTTCCCCATGTCTTCCTTCTTAACACACTATAGTTAAACAGGTTTCAGCTTAAACATGATGGTAAATACAGTTATACATGTTAATTAGGGTGTTGATATAGCATTTATAAGACCATAACACAGACATGCTGGCATGCTTTGTTGTTCATATGGTAAATTTAAGTACAAGCATGGTATTTTTTTGCAAATTAATTTTTCATATTGAAAAAAAAGGAGGAATGCAATGCTATTTATTCACACGGCCTATTCCACAGCAGCATTTGCTAAGTACACTGACTATGCTGGTTACATCATCCCTTACTTCAGGCTAAAATCTGTTGAAACTAAAAATAAATGACAGATCATTTCAAAGTTTTCTCCCTGGTCTATTGGCAAACAATATTCTCTGTTCACTTCCCCATGACAACTGAATAGCAGGATGCAGTGTAACAAAAAAAGTCATGAAAACTGCAGAAAACGTAAACTTCCTGTCTATTAATTCTGAAGTGTTAGGTCAGGTTGAAGCAATGGGCAGTTTTAAAGTACATTCCAAATAATAACAGGAAGACTGAGTTTCCATAAAAAGAAATTATTGCAAGAGAATGTATGAGTGGCTGGGAAAACTTCCATGCCTGAACGTTGTTTGGAATTCAGCTGAAATGGATGGAGTGATGCAGAGGAAACTGTACGAGTCCCCCTTTCCTTCGGGACGAATGGCAGATGCATTTATCACGCTTGTAGAGTGCTAATTCTTTTCAGCCATGCAATGTCATATATCATGTCACTTGTGTCATGGTTCATTGTAGTCGTTTCTACAGATAGTTCTTACAGGAAAACCCCAGCTCCCAAGCCTAGTTTGGATTCACACTCACAACTCACAGTTTTGTATCTCTAACTCTTATTTCTAATCCAACACGACTGTTTGGCCTCACCTTTTTTTCAGGTCCCTCCATATCAAGCAGTGTTCAGAAGCAAGGTTTCATTTCACTCCCATCATCATATCTTTGTTTTCCCCATTGGATTCACTAGTTAACTGATTCTGGTCCACAAAGGAGCAATTATTCTTTCTCTGGTAGTCCTGCTGATTATGTTACATCAGATCTTGAATGTAAGTAAGATGCTTTGGTGAAATGACAGAGCAAACCTCTCCATGCAATTCAGAACAGCCGTGCTTCAACTAAGCCAAGATTTTCAGCTTGTGCTAAGTATTTATTTACATGCATCAATGTGGCATCACCACAGGCTAGAAAAATATTTTACATGTCCACATCCAAAACCAAATACCAGTCAAGGTTTCAGTTTCCCCAGCCTTCCTGATGTGTGATATTAGTTGAAAAGACAGCAAAACTTAGAAACTTGTGATACACTGCCCAATGATATTTATAATATCTAGAGGTTTTCCTGAGAGAATGAAGACAAAATTTCAACCATAGCCATTTGTCTGAGAAAAAAAAGCTGCATTTTAAGCAGGTTCATTTCCAACCTGCATACAGCAGGTGATTTGCAAGCCCTGATCACACCTTCTCTCCCTACAGTGGCCTTGTTCAGTCAAACCTCATTTGCACTGGCCAGTGCTTACTCATGAGCAATGGGTGCCAATAAAAACTGCTGGAAAAAGCTAAACTGTGGAGCACTTAGGGAAATTGTAGATATTGCAAGTGTAATAACAGAAAGCCAGAACTCACAAGATTTTAATTATTTTTTATGTGACATAGAAGTTCTGATTCTGGTTTTGGAAAATTAATAAAATTTAAAAAAAGAGAGATAGATATTTTTTTATCCAGAAGCTGTCTAGTCTATCTGATTACAAATTCCCAGTCACATTAATGGACAAAATAGATATTGAAAATCACCTGTGAAAAATCTGAATTTTTGTAAACTCCTAATACATTAGTTTACTCAATGTTGTCCACTGGAGTGTGTGATGCATCACTACAAAGCTCAAAGAAATAATTCAGCCAGGTAACGTGGAGAGGATGAGCAATACGAATTTGAGGAGAAATGCCTGGGTGAGAGAACCCATGGTGCAGTAAATGTGATGGGAACTGTGTAAACACTGACAGTCATGATGATTAACTCCCCATGACATTCAGGTATCACAGAGGGTAGGATTGATCTTATTAGTTGAGGAATGGGTCAAGTAGAGTGTTATAAATTATCCTTTTGCTCTCTCAAAAATATCTGTGCTTTTTACTGTGCTAAAGAAATTCCAGACTTCAGAGGAACAAATGCTAGAAGCCTTTAAGGAATTAAAGTGCAAGAGAGTTACTGTGGCATCTTATTTCTAATGCTGTATTTCTTAACAGCACTGGCAGCATGATAGAGTAGATAGCATTTAATTTAGTGATGCTTTCAAACTGTAGAGAAACTCTGGATTAATTTTGTTTTGATCTAGTAAATAGAGGCAGTTTCTAAACCCTAAACACACTTTGTGCTATACTTTATTTCTCAAAACTTTTGTTGTTGTTGTTGTTTTAAATCATACACATTAAATATCATAAGTGAGCTTAAAAATAGTACCTGCAAAATTTTTGAGACAGAAAACATTAGCCAGAAGGCTCATTTGCAAGAACTTTCTCACAATGACACAATGAGGTAGAAATAGCAATACACTATTTATATACAGAATATTTAAAGCATCAATGTTCTGCAGTTAAAAAAAAAAATGATTTAAAGGTTTAAAGAAAAAGAGCCGGAGGGGTAGAAGGGTCCAAAAGCTGGAAGTTGAGAAGAAAATTCACCATAAGCTGGAAAACAGGTTCATTTGGGTGTTGTTCATTCTAGTTTGGTTTCACAGAACTGAACATGTCTAGAGGCTACAGTTTCCATATGTGAATCTCAGGAAGACTTGTTTATGACTGAAATTCAACAAAGCTTGTGTGGTCATGCTTAAGTGAACCTAAATAATGGTAGGCTCCATGGTTGAATCACTGCAACAACTTGGGGGGGTTTGGCAACGGGATGGCCTACACAACACCAGGATTGCTGAAGTCCTATGGGATTTACCTATCTCAAAGGGGAAAAGGGTCTTTGCCCAGGAGCTCATTGAAGAGCTTTAAACTGGGTTTGAAGTGGGATAGTATCAGGTTGGCTGGTGACAAGTTATTGGATAACATACCAAGGTTGGAGGGATGGGGTGCCAGTAAGGGCCTTCAGTTTGTCCCAGGGTGGAGAGTGGATTTAGAGCATCCCTGAAGAGAACTTGGGATTGATGATTGATGTAAAGCTCAACATAAAGCAGCAACCTGCCCTTGCAACCCAGAAAGCCAACTATAGCCAGGACTGTATCAAAAGTACCAGCAGTTCAAGGAAGATGATACTACTCCTCTACTCTGCTCTGGTGAGATCCCACCTGGAGCACTGTGTCAAGCTCTGGGGTCCCCAGTACAAGACAGACATGGGGCTGTTGGAGCGAGTCCAGAGAAGAGGCACAAAGGAGCACCTCTCCTATGAAGACAAACTGAGAGATTTGGGCTTGTTCAGCCTGGAGAAGAGAAGGCTCCAAGGAGACCTTATTGCAACCTTCCAGTACCTGGAGGGAGTTACAGGGAAGATGAAAAGACACTGTTCATAAGGAAGTGTAGTGATACGGCAAGGGGTAATGGGTTTGAACCGAAGGGGCTGAGATTTAGATATGAAGACGAAATTCTTCCTAGTGAGGGTGCTGAGGCCCTGGCACAGGTTGCCCAGAGAAGCGGTGGCTGCCCCCTCCCTGGCAGTGTTCAAGACCAGTCTGGATGGGGCTTTGGGCAACCTGGGCTAGTGGAGGGTGTTCCTGACCATGGCGGGGGGATTGGAACTAGATGGTCTTGGAGGTCCCTTCCAACCCAAACCAGTCTGTGATTCTATGATTCTATAAGGTAATTTCTTGAAGGTAATGAGGTTTAGTAATATCCCTTTGAGTTAGGACAGTCTGTGCTTCGTCCAAAATTCTAAGTGATATCATTGATATCACTGTAGTGGGCATTAGTTCCTTCTTTCCGCTGTTGTTAACACTTACATATTCATGCAGTAATATAGACCATGGAAGTGTTTGGATAAAAATTATCAAAAAAGAAAAAAAAATAGAACTGGCTTTCTGAGGTGGTAGAAAAAGCTGTCTTGGGGAAGGCAGGATGACTCTGCTCCCTGACAGCATAGCACTGAACTTTTGAAACTTTATAATCCTGCATTTGGAAGTAAATTTTAATAATTAATTGTTTTTTATCTAATTAAACCAAAGGCTATTGTTTATTCAGGAAGAAAAAAAAGGGAAGGGAAGGGAAGGGAAGGGAAGGGAAGGGAAGAAAAATTGCTTAGAGGGAGAGGCCCACACTTTAAAAAAAATCCAATAGCTAAGAGAAGAGCTGCATGAAAGTATGAAATTGCATGGAACTGCAATGGCACAAAGTGAAACAATTTTGAACTAATGTAAAAATCTAGAAAGTTGAAAAAATTTTCAGAAAATTATCAATCTGGCTTTAATACCCTTTTGATTACAGCTTTTTGATCTGGGCAATACCACCTGCCATGAGAACAATAGCCAGAACAGGCATTAATGTTATTAATAAAATGTGATTTTTTTTTCCCCTTTTCAGTGTTCATAGCAAAACATGTTGGCATTTAAATCTGTAATTAAATGTTACCTGCCACCCCGCTGGCTGCAGTGTAAATAGTGCCGATTTCTCAACAAATTCTCTTTGAGTAATGCTCTGCTGCAGTCAGCAAACAATTCTTAAAGTTCTGCAGTCAAAAGAAATACGCTGTGAGTTTTACACAGCCTTTAAAAAAGGTAGAAACTTTAACCACCTTATTAGCTGCCAAAAGTATACATTACTACTTTAGATTTTGAGTCAGTGCTCTGAACAGCTTGCCAGAAGAGAAATACTATCCAAGCAACGCACTCTAAAGCCCTCCATAGAACCTACAGAACTTTACTACACGCAGGAGGGGTGTGTTTTATTGCCAATAAAACCATGATTTCATTAAGGAGTTTTATCATATGCAACATCACATAAACTATCTTTTTTTCAATGCACAAACTCCCATTGAGATCAATTGGGCAAGTGTCCAAATCCCAGACTAGGGATTCTCTGTAATAAACAGAATATGAAACAGCGGAAAATAGTCGTATTTCAAACAAATTATGATTTCCAGCTAGTATCTGGCACGGCCTTGTGATAGAGCCTGTCTCCCCACTGAAGTCCAAAGTCATGGTTCCATAGCCCAAAAAGGCCTCTGAGTGTTCTCAGGAGTGTCTTAGGGTTCTTCCACCCCAAAACAATGCTGAGGATCGCTAAAGAAGTTCCACGTCGAGAAGGGAACTTCTAAGGGTAGCATATCAGAAGTAACAGGGGATACCTTTTCTGCTCATATTCCCTGAGAAAAAAGACACTGTAGTTTGTTAATGCTACTGATAGTACTGTGCTATACTACGTTTTTATGCCCCCTGTTATTCTTCCCGTATGGTATATTTGCCACAATACCAGTAGGTACCTACCTAAATCCTGTTCATATCGTTGTTTCAGGCTCTCTATTCAGTTCTGTAGATTTATGAGAAATAAAGATACTGTGCATATGTTCTAATACTAAAATGGCAGCTACATAAGTGGCTTATTTACTGTGATGGAGTCAGTCTTGCCCAGCTGAGTGGAAGCTAAGTTAATTTAATTTTCTGTATTTTACTGAGTTCTGTCATCCCTCTAAAGGTTCCTCCTTTTCCTTTCTGATTCTATGAAAGATTTTTCTTTTTGTCACCTGAAGTTGCAACTATTATTAGTTTGCTCTTTATTTTTTGAGTTTGTATAACAGCACTGCATGTCTCTGTAGGCTGCATTTTGATAACACCCTGAGATATCCTCTCATCATGACTGTAGAGGTGGAGGGATAGACCTGATGTTTGCAGGCACTGTCATTCTTACAAAGACCACAATGAAGAACAGAGTTGAGTAGAGAAAAGATGGATCTTCTAAATGGCTGCAAAGTGTTAAGAGGAGTTTGACAGCAGCAAATTAAGTTTATTTGATCTGAGGTCAAGAAAACCGTTAAGTTTCCATTTTTGCATTCTGTTGGAGAGCACAAAGAAAGAATGTAAGCATTTATTCAAATTATGTTTAGGCATGGAAGTTTGCAGTTTCTGTAAACCACAAGATCCCTCTATAGTCTACAAGGATGAGATTCAGTTGACTAGGTGTAGCTGTCCATAAGGTAAACATCCACAATTAAATCAATTATAAGAATGTCAACAGGCAACCTAAAATGGATTTCTACATTTAGTAAGAATAATTATGCTCAAAAATTGCTCACTTTCCTACATCAACTTCAACAGGATCCGTAGCATCTCACCCATTTAACTACAGGTGAGACTAATCCCACTGGAAGAGTCAAAAGTGCCTCTGAGGTGGGATGACATACCCACTGGAGACAGGTATGTGTGTGGTTGGAGGTTTGTTTCTCTCCTCTTCCGTTATTGAATTCAGTGGTAAAATACAGCTTCTGCCTTACACACTTATGTCAAGTATCTGACTTTAGAAATCAGTGCATTATCTGTGGACTGTACAAGCCATATATTTCATAAGAAATATGCTATTTAATTGCAAAAGTACCTAAGTTCATATTTCAATCATTGTTCTCTCTGTTCTTTCAAAGTTACTGAATTCACCCACCTGTCTTTGTTTTCTGTGGAAAGCATATGTTCCCACCTTTATACCTAAACTGTCTTTATTTTGGTTTCATGTGGTCCATTGAGGTTAAGAATACGCGGTGCCACTGCAATCTGACACATGTGAATGAAAAGCTAACTATTGAAAGGAAAATAATATAAACTTGATACACTATAGTGAATTCCCTGCAAGACTGCAAACACTGCACCCTACCCTGGGACGAGTACTAGCACGGTCTTTTTTAGCGTCTTCATCCTTGACCTGTATGTGGAGGAAGAGTAAAAACTTAGCAAATCTGTTAGTGACGTTAATTGGAGATGGAAAAAGGGAAAGAACTGTGTAATACATATGGTCTCTAGTCCAAAAGGACCCTGACAGGTTTGAGAGTTGGGCCAGCAGAAATCACATGGAGTTCAGTAATGGGATAAAGAGATAAAGAAAAATATCAAGAAACTGCAGAGAGCCCAGTGGAGGACTACCCAAATGGTGAGGGACCTAGAGCTCCTGGCCCATACAGAAAGGCTGAAGAAGATGGGTTTGTTTAGTTTGGCAAAGAGGAGACTGAGGGAAAATATAATAGCTGTCAGCAGCTGCTTGAAGGAGAAACATAGAAGAGAGCAAAACTCTTCTTGGTAACAAGAGAAGGTGTTAAAAAGAAACAACAGTCACAGTTCCTGGCTTGAGACATTCTGGTTGGACATGAGGAAAATCTGTTTCATTATTACTGCAGTGCAGCCCTGTCACAGGGTGTCTAAAGAGGCTGTCAAATCTCCATGCTTGGAGCTCAGTAAAGCCATGGTCATCTATGATCAGCAACAGTCCTACTTTGAGCAAGAGGCTGGACAAGAGGACTCCAGAACTTCCTCCCAACCATTTAAGTAACTTTCTAAGACAAATAAGGCACCTGAACACCCGTTATGTGTCTTGCCTGTCAGTTGATCTGTCATGTGGGAAGGAAGGTAGAAAAAGAGGATACAAATCAGTTACCATTTTAATAACTGGTGTAATTTAAAAAGTTTTTTTTAAATTCCTTAACTTCTGAAAATTAAGTCCTCAGTAATTCCTACTTTTCCTATGCCTGAACACTGGTGTTCGGGACCACATTTCTCAGATGCTTTGCAGTATTCAAGACACCCAGACGGAACCAGCAGATGTGAAAAAAGGTCTTACAGAGTCCCAAGCCAGAAGGGCACAAGGGAGGGGGGGGAGGGGGAGGGGCTTCTATTTTTAGAAGACTGCATCCCAACCTATTAGTCAAATAATTTATTTTAAATCTGAGAAAGCATGGTGTTACCATAGCTAGAATAAAGCTTCTGTTAAGCTTTTTTTATTTAAATATGTCAGCTGTGACAAACATGTAATGCTAACAGTAATTTGCTACTGCTGATTAAAACATAAAACTGTAATATCTCACTTAAGACCATTTTCAGGGTCTTAGGACACTTCCTGCAAGTATTTGTCATCAAACACAGACTGAAAAGTATTTACTAATATCCCAGGGAACACTACGACATTTTAACCACTATTTGCCTTTAACTGTAATCTGTGTGTTCAAGGCTTGACACCAGTGATTATAAATAACAGTCATCCAAATTAATAACTATAATACCACAAATTTAGGAAGAAGTGGAAGACATGGGATTATCTGGGCAGGGTTATAATTTTCTGGCATATACAGATCACACAATTTGAAGAAGAAATTAAACAGCCAGAGAAGACCAGGAGACAAGCACAGCTTTTGGTTTGCAAGGTATTGTGTTGACAGTATGCTTCAGCAGCTTTCAGTGTTAAAAAGACTGGAGTTGCAACAGTTAAGGCATAAAGAAAATATTTGTTATGAAAGCCTCAAATTCACAACGAACTAGACAAATAGCTGTTATTATGCCCACACTCCAGAGGAAAAAGGGATTTAAGAGTTGCCAAAGACACTGAGGAAATAGAGTGAATGAGCTAAGACATAGGGACTGCTGGGATTTTTCATTATTAATCTCATGTTTAAACACCTGTACTGTTTTTTAGTCCTTTGATTGTTGGGGGTTTTTATTACTTTTCTAAAATATGAATCACCTGGAGACCAACAAAGGCATGAAGATTTGACTCAATCACTTCTTATTATATGCGGCAGGAAGCATGAGCACAGGTATGCCAGTGCACATATGCACTACCTAGCTGTTAGTTGTGTGTGTTTCTCCTTGTTTCTTTCCCAGGCTGTTCCAATTGTGAGTCTGATTTGGTTTAATTAGGTAAGATATTCTCACTGAATTCAGGTTTTTGGTTTGACCAAGTCTTCTCAGAGTAACCTATTGTGAACATCAGTCCTGCTCAGTTTCATTGCCTGAACTCTGGAATGAGAACCCACATAAAGGATAACTCTGTGGAGGACTCCTGAAGATATTAAAAAAAAAAAGACAGGAAAGTTAAAGACAGTAATGTTTGAAGAGAGGAGATCTCCTCAGATGGGGATACCAGAAATTAAGTATCACAGTTGAAACAACATCCCTAACACTCAAACCTGCATGCAATCACCAAACCAGTGCTTGCTTTTTAAAACTTCCCTTCAAAACTCCAGCAGTGACAAAGCAGCTGCTAACTTTCAGTGACCTTTAGCGACAGCATTCCCATCTTTAGGGAATTGAGATTGATTTTCCACAGCTACCAGTGTAAAGACCTTTTGCCTGGGAGCATACAATGATACCAAGGTCAGAGGATTTGAAGGCAGCAACTTTTACAGGGTTAGACTTCAGCTGTGTGGTGTTTACAGCTACCAATTAATGTCTGCCATTTGATGCCCTGCAGTCACCTGCAGTTTCAAAACAGATTAAGCAAAGTGGTCCCCTCAAGCTCATGGGGCCAATTCTCTGAAGTGAAACATCAGACTCAGAAGAGTCTGGCAGGAGGCAATACATAAATCAAAGCTAATAATGAATTACCAGTGCATTAAGTGCTGGATCTGAAGTCTTTGCATGGTACAGCCAGGGTATGTACTGTTTTCTTCGTTCCTAATACTGATGCTTTTGGAGGGAAATAGGCTTACACAAAGAAGGAAAAGAAGTTGAACTGGCTGATGGATGGGCTTTTGGGGGAAATCAACAGTTGTATTTCCTTTTTCAAGAACAATTTAGGGTCCCATTTCTCGTTTTTTCTCAGGGTCCTACACTGTCTGAAGCAATTCTTGCTTTTAAGGTAGATGGTTTTAAACATGCCATGTATCTCCTCTCCACCACCATTTTTCCTGCATATCTTGAAATGCTGAGCCTGTTCCACTGTGAAACTAGAGTATCATTCAGCCAGACAAGAGGAAGACAGGAAAAGAAAAATCTTATATTGCACTGTACAAACCAATGCAGAGGAAGTGCTGTTCATACACAATATAACGAGACACCCAAGAAGACAGAGAAGCAGTTTACTCCAACAACACTGCTGTCTTGAAGCATAAGCCTTTGATTTTGAAATAAAACTGAGAATATGATTACTGTAATACACTTCAGAAATTTAGCCCCATCTTTCCTTCACCTACTTTCCATCCTGTGCTGCACACCAGGTTATCTGAAGGGGTGCATTGCCTCACACCTGAGACCAAACTTCTAGGTGCTGAAGTAAAGAAAGAACTAGATACCTTCAGGGCCTCGGTATTGACAGAGGAAAGAAATTCTATTGAAAGAGAATTGGAAAGTAATTTATTGTATGTGTGCTACCATAGGATATAAACCACTGTAGATACAGGAGTTATATGATTGATTATTTATGAATAAATTAATTTACATTTGAAATGTGGCCCCTGTTATTTTGTGAAGAGGCTGTAACTTAACACCTTTGATAGTGTCCTTAAGATGTTGCAGTGGGTGAGATGTTTATCCAAAGGGATTGGCTGCCTACTAGAAGGCTGTGAATCAAAAGTGTTAAAGTGGCACACAAATCCATGTAGACATATTTTTTAAAATGAGTCTGCCAGATGGAAAAAAAAAAGATGTAAATGGAGAGACTGAGAACTGTTAATTATTTGAACCACTTAAATAGTGGGAAGTGCTGGACTTCGTATTTAACCAGTTTGCATTGCACTAATCTCTGCTGGCAGCAGAGTCAATAAAAGCTCTACAGGGAGTCTGAACACAATGTGATTTTCCTAGCCAGATAAATCTCCCCCATCGCCACTATCCTTATTATCCTCCTGACAATGCATCTAACAATTGGAATAAATGTGTAATCGAGATCTATGTTGCAGAGCGAATTTGCTCTGAAGACATTATGCAGGAAACAGCCATAAGTGAAGGCTGGAGTTTTGTATGAGTTGCATGCAGTTTTCATTGCTCTGGGGGGAAGGGATTCTCATCTAGAAAACAGGAATGTGCATCAGTCAGGAAACTGTTTGACTTCCAAATGCATTTCTGATTCCAATTCAGTAGCTGTAAGCACTTTCCTGAAGGAAAAAAAAAAGAAATCCAATTGCTAACAGCTGTGGGATTATCTCACGTGTTTATTGCCTGTGTTCATCCTGATTGAAAACAAGAAAAACAAAACCTGATCACAGGTATCACTTTGGATGAGAAGTGGAAATGAAATGGCAGGAACAACAGGTAAGAGAGACTGCATGAAAAATAGCAATTTCCTCATAATCTTTCCACGTAGGCTGCCAAATCTAGCCCCAAAGGCACTTGCTAAATTGATGACTATAAGAATATAAACCAAAATAGGCCTTCCTGAATCACTCAGTCCAGTCTTTTGATGTTACGTTCAGCCATGTTATAAGTTTCTTCTCATTACCTTTAACAAACTCTACCTTAAACAGAGTTTGTTTTTTCTCCCCAGTTGGAGGAGCTTTGGAAAGCTCTACTGAAGCTTCAATCTTCATGAGTTTAGAAAATTTCTTGCAATTTCTGGCCTATTTTTATTTACAACTGATTTATGCCCATTTGTTTTCCTGCCCGAAAAGTCTTAGGAGTTCAAATTACCTTTACCCACCTTGCAGAAATATCACCCTGTGTTGTTACAATGCATCAGTCCCATGAGTTTGCAAACACTCTTTAAGCCATATTTCTGACTTACTGAAGTTTATCACAAGCAACGGTTGCCTTTTCTATACCCTGCATAGAGCAGTGAAGAAATTGGAGAATGATTTCCAAAAGAGTCTTTTCTGGGTATCTTCTGTATATATTTCTGCTGTCAGCCCCTTTTCCGAGTAAGACAATTGTCAGTTTGTCTTACTGAATCTAATACTTTAGTTACGGCCATCTGTATTCAGGAAGGAGTGGGACATGAAAAAAACCTTTAGTGGCTCCACCAGTCACCAGCAGTAGGGAAGGCATATTTGTTATGCTCTTCTGCTGCCTCTCTGCCGTGCTCAGCATGCCTGAGTGTTGTGGTTTTGCCCCAGCTGAGAGCCAAGCACCACAAAGCCGCTTGTTCTTTAAGGGAGGGAGGGACAGGAGGATTGAGGGAGGGGGAAAGGGAGGGAGAAGAAAACCCAAGGAACCAAAACCTCATGGGTTGCGATAAGGATAGTTTACTGGGATAGCAGAAAGATAGATATAATAATAACAACGGGATTTTACAGCAAAATATATGAAACTGATGATACACAATGCAGTTTCTCACCCAATGCACAAACTCGGGCCATACAGCTCAGACCCATCCCGAGACCAGACTGTCCCCAATACCGCACATCCTGGAGCTGCCTGCTCCTCCCCCCACCAGCCCCCCTTTTAGGCTGAGCATGACATTATTGGCATGGAATATCCACTTTGGCCAGTTTGGATCACCTGTCCTGGCTATATCCCCTCCCTTCTCATTAGCAGGGAAATATGAACAACTGAAAAGTCCTTGATTGCTTGGCAACAGCTAGAAACATCAGTATGTTATCAGCACTGCTCTCATCCTAACTCCCAAACACGGCATTCCATCCACTGCTAGAAAAAATTAACTCTATCCTAGCTAAAACCAGGGCACTGAGACAGGTTACAGTGAGAGAAAATGACCTTTTCTTAAGGTAAGACTGCTCCTTATGGATATCCAAAGTCATGAGAGCTTCTCCTTTTCAGAAACTAGAAATAGACATTTAGTGAATTAGTGGTGAAATAATGTACTAGACAGATCAAACACTATAGGTACTATAAATACGCAGATGACTCACCCTGCTCATCCTTCATCAAGTACAGACAAACCATTACAGCCCTGTGTTTGGGTAAGGCTAACTTATGAATGAAAACTTCTGCACCAGAAAGCCCAAAATACCAAAGGAGCAGAAGTGAAGCTTCCAGTTGGCCAAGCTATGAAGTGTTCTTTGACTCCTCATTACTGGTAGGTTTGTGCATCATTGCACCTAGTGTTACACATTTCAGCTTCATTAGAAGACTTTGCCTCAGGAGAGTTGGTTTTCAGTGTTTATTTCCATGTTACTGCCTTGCCAGACAATAGCAAAAGGTGAGCATAAACTTTCAGCATGTAGGAAATTCTAGCTTGCAGAAATCCATGTAGGGTGTTTTGGTCATTCATGCTAACACAGCTACATCTGTCTGGCTCTGCAGTAGGAATTCTGGTTTCCAAGTAAATTTCAAATTACTTTAAAGGTCTCTGAATATTTCCAAGACAATTAATGGTCTGAGCTCACAAAGTGTACCTAGCAAACAAACAGCTGTGTATAAGCCTCACAACAGAAGTCAGAACAAAGCTTTTGTTGATAGCTGTGTTCAGCTAGCACTATGGTACTCTATAACCAGGTTAAAGCTCAGACATGACAAAGACTGAACTGTTCTGGAATCTGTCCAGAGACTTGAAATTCTTTTGAGTTTGACTTAACTAAATGAATGTGAACCTGCACGTTAAAAATGCAGACAAAAAACAAATATCAATAATTATTCAGAAAGCAACATAAAACAAATTATGCCTTTAAATAAGAATGTCTTTCAATTAAATCTAGATTGCTGGGTGCAGTTTTGCTTCCTACAGGCCAAAAGGGATGCTGCAGCAATGTTAAACATTCAGAGGGCAATCTGGATGATGAGCAATGTGTTACTCTAGAGGTCAAACCAAAGACCCTGACTGCAGGCTGAAGAGTTGTCTGCCCAGAAAACCTGTGTCTAAGGGAGCAACCGATCCTGGGCAGCACCACAGCATCCTTAGCCATTCAAAATCCCCTCAGAAGAGCTCTGGTTTGGAAGGTTACTTATCAGTCAGGTTGCTATCCAGAAAAAAGGCGAGTCTTTTTTTTTTTCCTCTGCTCAGGCTTTGGGAATTTGTATCCCTATGTTCTTAATCCTTTCCTTTCCTCCCCTCCCTAAGGGGTACCCTTGTCATTTTCCCATCTTTCATCAGTTCTACAGAGGGAATGTCTACATATTTTTTGGTAAAATGGAGGATCTAATTGGTTTTTTTGTGCTTTTTGGAAATACTACGAGTAATGGAAAAAAGGTGCAAGTAGAGATGAGTGCAGAGGAATAAGCCACCCTGGCCCTCGCTCTATCTGCAAGGTTTATGTAAGAAGATCCTGTACAAAGCACAGGTCTGCACCAAAGGTCACAGTGTTTCGGTGCACCAGCTGTAATGCTGCACTGCAAGCTATCTCATTTTGTGAAATCACGGTACAATTAATTGCTACATTAAAACAGAATTTCAATAGGGGTACTTATGACATTCCCATTAAAATCACATTAGTTCATCATGATTAACACTCTTTTACTGAGCACGAAACAAATTAATCTGTGGATGCTTTGTTATACCTGTGCCCAGAAAAGCAACTTGAAGAAGCAGATAGGGGGCATGCATTGTTTGGTTTGTAAGATGCCTATTCAGCATCTGTTTCAAACCAGAGCAGATGGAAAGGGAACCATGTCAAGGCTCTGTGTAAACAAAAACACAAGAAATTCATAATTCACAGGAGTGGCCAAGTGACTCAAAACCACACTTATTTTCTCTATGACCAAAATTCAAATGCATAAGATTTATTTATTTATTTTAAAGAGTGATGCTAATTATTGGGATTTGATTAAAATCTTGCTAGTCAGGCCAATGACAGCAGATCTCTTTTGATGTCGAACATATAAATTTTTCATTTCTTCAGCCAATGTTTGTATGTGATCCATTAGTGTGACAGTTTTGATTAAGCTTTGCAACTCTTGAAAGTCAGGTTTTTTTACTCTTGAAATGTAAAAAAATATAAGTTCTTTGCTGATTTCAGTTTCCACAGATGACAAATAGATGCAGCATATGGGAAAGGAAGAGAAAGGAGGGGAAGGGAAGGAAAGAAAAGGGAAGGGAAATACTGCTGAGAACTACTAGTACAAGAAGAGTTTTCCCCAGTACAAGAGAAAACTGAATATATGGGGTGAGTCCTGCAAATGGTGACAAAACTGATCCATGGTTTGGAGTATGTGTCATACAAGGAGAGGCTGAATGAGCTGGGACTATTCAGCCTGAAGAAGAGAATGATGAGCAGGAGACCTTATTGCTGTCTACAGTTACCTAATGTCAGGCTACAGAGCAGACAGGCCAGACTGGTCTCAGGCCAGCATGTTATTTCATGCTCCAGACATTAGCTGGTTAAACCTCAGCCAAAACTGACCCCAAAACAGTAGAAAAATCTCTGCTAGCAACTAGCTAGCCCAGAAGCCTGTTATCCTTCGCAGAAAATGTTTATTTGATGCTATTCCTTTGTCCAAATGGCTTTGAAGAAAAGTAACACTGCTTCAGTAATTTTAATTTTGTTATATACTTGGTGAAAAAATGTTCAAGACTACCGTTGGGAAAGTGGTGTTTCCTAGCTGACCAATATTGCTTTCTTTCCAAACCCACTTTCTAAGATTAATTAAAAAAAAAAAAAAAACCAAAATAAAATTAAACAAAACAAAACAAAAACTCCAAAAAAAACCCCCAAACCCCAAAACCAACCACTTACTATGAGGCTAAAATAAGGATGAATACAGATCTCTACAGCTCAACATTGCAAGAAATTAATAGCAGGCGGTTTGTTCACCTCCAGGTGTTTTAGTTGCCTTAGTACTTCCTCACACTAGACTTTACAGCCTTTTTTGCACTGGTCAGCAATCAGGATCCTGAAGAGTAACTTCCTGAATATATATTTTGATTTCCATGTTTACATGTTACCAAAATGAAATAACTAGAGGTATGATGTTTATAGCTGTTACATGAGTTCATTGCAAAAATGTAAATAGCAGCAGGAGAATACAAGGCAAATTTAAACTTCTCCCTGATCATACTTTGAGACATACTGCTGCGGAAGTCATGCTCAATTTATTCATGGCAGGTATAAATAATTTGCACTGATTCTTTGTATGGAATTAATTTCGTCTTCTGTCTTCTTCTCTATTAAAAAAAAAACAGCATTAGGTTGGCTTATAACTGCCATGCAGTTCAAGAAGTAATGAAGACAACAGCAAATGACCCATAATCTAAAATCAGCTTGACAAAAACTAATCAACTTTAAGGAAACACCTTAATTAAAATATGATTATGTTCATAGGTGTTATTAACACAAAATGAAATCTGTATTCTTGAAACAAATATACCAAATTTCTTGAGGGAAAAAAAAATCCCACTATATTTGAGGTTATGAGCTTGTGCAGATGATTATCATATACTCCTCATTTTTCTCAGAAAACTGTCTTGGAACCTGCAGTTTCCTGCATTTATCTCTGACAAGAAGAGAATTTGGGGATAGTTTGAGCTAAACACCTTGAAGGTGATTAAATGGTAAGAGAAAACCTTTGTGGTTTGGTTAAATATTAACATTTTCCATTCATATAAGCAGCTTCTACAGAGATCAGGCTTTCCATGCATGACATTTGTTTAATCATAAAGTTTAAAACCCATAGACCAGTTAAATTCCCCTCCATGGTAATACCTTTTTGAGTTAGCAGTAAATTCAGAAGACCACCAGACAGCTCTTTTCTGTGTTTCCACAGAAACTTCGCTATACATAATTTGTATATATACTGTAATGATATATTGGTGCATATATAATACCGCAAAATGCTTTTCTTTCTTGGTATTCTTGGTTAGTTATTCCAGTGTACAATAAATGAGGTTGGTTTTGTTATCTGCATCTTTGTGAATTTTCTCATTCTTTGTTGCACTGTTCCTGCTAAAATTTTCTCATTCTCTTACCTTGGATCACTGTAGTCTATGTGAGCTCTTTAAAAGCAGCTTCAGAATTTTAGTGCAAATTCTGAAATCTGTTTTATTTATTCTGCACAACAAAATCAAACCAGAAAAAAATCTACAACACGATTCACTTCCCATTTAAAAATGGCATCTTCTGTTAATATTTCTGAAGGTATTTGGAACATCCTTCTCCAAGTATTCACAGAAGACTAACAGATTTTTCTCCCATGTAATACCAAGCACATGTTACTGTACAGCTATATAGTCAAGCAGTGTCCATACTTTATTTAACCTTATCTAGCAGTGCATTCCTAGATTATTTAGATGGAATGTGTGTGCTTCTTTGGGAACTTTTTGTTTAGAAAGTGGAAGGACAGCTGTTCAGGACAGATTTTTGAGGATGGGATAAGGGCCTTTTTTGGCTGAAAGCAATTTATTAGTCAGTGCTTTTGTCCTTTTAGCCACTAACAGGCAGTAATGACATGTTCTAGGGAGCAAAAACCTCCACTTCTTCACATTGGCACACATTGCTGGCTAAGGGAACAATGGGAAGCAAAAGGTGCAGATCAACTTGCAGTCTGGAGAGTGTTGGAAGCTGTGAATACTGTGCACAGGTCTGCACGGGCACTTGAACATCCATCAGACTTGACTTACCTTTCTTCCATCCACCCACCCCCCTTCCCCTAATTCTGCACGGACCTGTAGGAAAGCTCAAGTGAAGCCAAGTGTCATGGTTCAGCCCCAGCCAGACATAACAGGGAGTTCCCAAAGCACCTGTGAAGACATGGGAAGGTGTAGTGTGGTCTTCAGATTTTCACTCATTGGAGTAGGTCTAGCTCTGATACTTTCTACACTGCTTGCAGTTATGAGACAAACAATGACAAGCATTACAACAATCACAATTATTTTGTGAAATTACTATTTATTCAAAAGGCACAGTTGATATTTAAGTGTCAAACTTCTGAAATTCACTGGGCTGCATCAAAAAGAGCATGGCCAGCAGGTTGAAGGAGGTGATTCTGCCCCTCTACTCCGCTCTCGTGAGCCCCACCTGGAATAATGTGTCCAGTTCTGGAGTCCCCAACATAAGAAGGACATGGAACTACTGGAACAGGTCCAGAGGAGGGCCATGAAGATGATGAGAGGGCTGGAGCACCTCTCCTATGAAGACAGGCTGAGAGAGTTGGGCTTGTTCAGCCTGGGGTCGGAGAATGCTCTGGGGAGATCTTATAGTGGCCTTCCAGTACCTGAATGGGCCTACAAGAAAGCTGGAGAGGGAGTTTTCACAAGGACATGTAGTGATAGGACGAGGGGGACTGGTTTTAAATTGAAAGGGGACAGGTTAAGATTGGATTTTAAGAAAAATATCTTCACTGCGAGGGTGGTGAGGCCCTGGAACAGATTGCCCAGGGAAGTGGTGGATGCCTCATCCCTGGCAGTGTTCAAGGCCAGGTTGGATGGGGCCTTGAGCAGCCTGGTCATGTGAGAGGTGTCTCTGCCCATGGCAGGGGGTTGGAACTTTATGATCTTTAAGGTCCCTTCGAACCCCAACCATTCTGTGATTCTATGATTATATGAAAACAAATGTCCAACTCTGGTTTGTGTGACTGGAAATATCCTTGCAATAAAAGGTGCTATCATCCTAAAATATTGTCACTCTGTAACTCTCGCTGTTGGATTTTGTTTTAAACCATGGTATAGTTACTGCAACAGGCTTCTCACATTATTCTCTGTCCCCTCTGGGATGTGCCATCAGACAAACTGTGCACTCTAACAGATAGAGAAATGTCTCACCAACATCTACAAATAGCAGAGTGATAATATTTTACAAATAACCAGAGTGAAAGAAACGCATTTGACTTCTCATTAGCATCCCTGTAAGAAATATGCCTCAGCTCTTAAAAAATCCCCCAACGTATGCACAATTACAAAATATGACACGGTATCAGTCTATTCTCCACAGTGTAGTGCATTGCCTGACAGCTAACGTGCCTTGCTGCGCTGTTATTAGCTGTCTTGCTGCAATGCAGTATGTTACACAGAGTTACTCTGGTGTATGTGACTCTGCCCTGCTCAGCCTCTGAATTCGCACAGTAAATTGTGATTACCTTGAAATGGGAATGGCATGATTTTCCAGTACAAGCGGTGACCATATAGTTAACAGAAGCTGTGACTGTCAGCCAAATCGTATACTGAGCACAATTATTTGAGCCATTAATTGGAGAATAACATTTCTTCTTGAGATAACAGTGATTAAAATTTATGCTGATAACTTCAGGGTAGGACTGAAAGCAGAGATTTTTAAATGCACGCGAGTCACACCTTTGAGAAGAACTTGCTGATAAGCCTGACAGTTTACTGCCTCTGTAATAAGGAGAAATGAAAGCAGCGTTGATGTAAAACAGCAATATCCAACGGGCTGAAAACCAACACTGCATTTTCTAGGCAGCTTCTGTAAGATTTGTGTTGCTGTCCACTTGCAGATGGTCTGATCACCTTTTATGTAAAACCAGCAGGCATAATGAGGTGTTATTAAACACTCAGTGGGAGCCTCTGTCCTTGTTTTTCAGAGGAAAATATCTACTGGCTGAGCTGATGAAGCATTAGAGCACATTGGCCCATATCTTCAGAGGTGCTCAGATAACTAACGGGTATTGATTCCAATGAGCACCATGCATCTGGACACCAAGATACTAAATCACTGTCACTACATAGTCTCTCAGTCTGTAAAGGTCATACACCATCATCTAATTATGAATCTGATCATGCCCATCATAGTAACATCAGTACCGTGAGCTAAGATTTTGTGACTACCTAAGCTTGGTCCCCATCAACCGCTGCTGTGAAGCAGCCCCTGCCTTTCCATAAAAGATGAGCAAAATCCAAGAATGTCAGGATTTGCATGTGCACAGTCCTCAGCTTGCCCTGCTCTTAGCCAGCCGTGGGTTAGGCTGTGCCGGTGCAAACTTAGCAACAGAGACCTTGTCAGTGCTGGCAGCATACACCACTGCCGAGTGTGGGTGGCCAAACCGTGGGACCAGCAGCAGCACAGTGGTGGCTGGAGGGGCTGCCCGGAAGCCGCAAAGGGAGCCCTCTTAATCTGAAATACTGAAATCATCATGGAAAGTGCCTAAATTAACAAAGCTGCAGAATTAAAAAATCACCACGCCTCTGCAAAACTGCACACATGTGTATAAAAGAAATGCAGAAATGGGCATGGACCTGTGCAAGTTGCATCAGTCAGCAGTACTCAGCACAATCACTGCCCATTACTCTGCTGCAGGATGAGGATCAGACGGTTAACCTTGTGCTACTTTTGTTAACCCATTTTAACCTTCTAAACTCTCAAACATCTGTCAAACATAAGCAGTCATCATGAGCAAAGAAACTGCTGAAATTCAGTTCACATTCTCCTTTGAGAAAGAAAAAAATGTCCAAAGACTCTGAGACTGACATTCTACCAAACTATTTGAGTGACATTTTTGGACCCAAAGCCTTATCCCGTAACACAGCTCCTTCTGAATGCAAATACGCAAGGCCTTTCTTTACCTTAGGAGCCATAATCTGTATATTGTTCTTAGGCTTGAGTAGCTGATGCCAGGTCCTGCGAAGTCAGGGCAAGGACTGTGAGCAGGACTGTGCTCTGCAGCAAAATACTCCTTCGTAAAAACATTGCATCAAAAGCCGGCAAGGTGGGACTAAATGACTCTAACTTGCAACTGTTAAAGTCCATCTTGAAAGTGTGCTGACTACATGAGGATATTTGGTTCCTGTGCATTCCCTTGACTACATAACTCACTGAGCACAGCAGTATTGTACTGCTCTATGGTAAGGTCGCTAAATGCGTAAAAAACCTGCACCTCACACACCTTTTCTGTTTATTTAGTTGCCCAAGCTGTGTGGCATTTTCCTGAGACAGGAAGGACAGTCCCATTTTTTCTGTGCTCCACAGAGAGCTGAAGTGCATCTCCCAGGTGATATTTGATTCACCAATAAGCTGAATATGCTGCTTACTTGGGCCTTGCTGTATTTGTCTTCAGGAGGATCTATCAATCATCCCCTTCAGCTTGCTTCAGTTTGTAGTTTAGATTAAAGAACAAAAGAATCAAGACATGGGTCTGGATTTCTCCAGGCCCTGTAATTAAATAAGGCAAACCACAACAGAATAATCAAACATCAAACACCCCACTCCCCCAGGTTTCCAT
>VZTU01022692.1:9961-37530 GCA_013400835.1 Zapornia atra
GAGGCTGCCCGCAGGCGGCTCGTGGGCGGCGCTCAGCATCGATGGGTAGGTGGGCAGGGCACGCAGCTGTGGGCACAGCCCCCGGGGGGAGGAGGGTTAGGGCTCAGCCTGTGCGCAAACCACTCCCCCAACCAGAGCCCCAACTCACCCCCAAGGATGTCCCGCTGGTTCCTGGTGGTCCAGGAGGTCCCGGTGGTCCGGGGGGGCCAGGAATGCTGATAGCTGGGAAGAAGAGAAGTGAGATGGAGAGGGCTGCAGCACAGGGGGGGATGTGGGGAGGGATGTGGGGGCACAGGTACTCACCTTGTCTGTGGGGGCCTGGGAAGGAGGGAGGACCAGGGGGCCCCGGAGGGCCAGGGGGGCCTTGCCGCCCCTCGTATCCAATACCAGGGGGGCCCTGAGGTCCAGGGGGCCCCGGCGGCCCAGCAATACTGTCCCCCTTGGGACCCTAGGCAGTGTAAGAGAGTATCCCTAGAGCAAAGCACCTGGGGATGCCATCTCCCCTGTCCCCCCTTGCGCCGTGGGGTACTCACCGGCAGCCCGGGGTAGCCCTGGGGCCCCGGAGGTCCTGGCAGCCCGGAGACACTGGGACCATAGAGCGGGGTGCCACCCGGTTCGCCCTTCTCGCCCTTGGGTCCTGCCTCCCCCTTGTCGCCCTGTGGGATGGCACATTTTTAGGGTGAGGGGTCAGGGCACACCCCGATACCCCAAACGGTGCCCGGTGCAAGCCCTGCAAGCCACCGCTGGCAGGCCAAGGGCTTACCCGCAGGCTGGCGCTGAAGTGACTCAGGTCGTAGGGGAAGTGGCCTGCAGAGAGGGAGAGGAAGGAGAGGAGAGCCAGGGTGGGCACGAGCCACCCTCTGCCCGCCTCTGCCTGTGGGGACTGATCACCCACCTGGGGGGCCTGGGGCTCCGGCATCACCTTTCTCTCCCTTTTGTCCTGGGAACTGGTGGAAACCTGTGGGGAGCGATGGAGAGATGCCACCTGGGCGCTGCAGCACCCCAGCCCCAGCTCTAGCGCAGGGAGGCTCCTCCTCCCAGCCTCCAAAGCACCCCGAGGGGGCTGGGGGCAAGGGACACCCCCTTACCAGGGAAGGCTGGCAGTGAGGGATGGCCAGAGTCGCTGAAGGCCTGCAGGGATGCAAAGGGAACAGCTGCAGAGACAGGAGCATCCTTGGGGACCCCCACCCCAGCACGGTGCTGCCGGCAGCCCTGGCCGGGATGCCACCGCAGTGTCCCCCATCCCCTCCAGCCAAGCAGGGGACACAGGGGGACACCCGGTCCCCAGCCCTCAGCTTCCCCTCTCGCAGTGACCTTGTTGTTACTCACATTGCTGCTGTCATAGACTATGCTTCCAGGTGGCCCGGGGGGACCTGGGGGACCTGGGGGTCCCGGGGGTCCCTGCAAGGAGGGAGAAGATGTGTCAAGGTTCTACAAGGCAGACAGTCCCCATGGGCGGGGGCGGGCACACGGGAGCCAAGCCCTTACCCTGAGAGAGGGAGACGTGCCCTTTGCCAAAGGGATTTGAGTTCCCAGGATGCCCCTCGATGTCTGCCCCCCACCCAGCTGCTGGGGGGGGAGCAGGGTGGGGGGCTGTCACGGCATCACTCACCCGCAAGCCCAGCGTGCTGCTGATGTCTGCAGGGTCACCCTTCTCGCCCTTCAGCCCGTTCATGCCCGGACGTCCCTGCAGATGAGCAGCAGGTCTGAGCCTTGTCCCCATTGCAGGGTGACACCCCAGCATCACCTCTGGCATCACCCACCCCTCAGCACCGTGGGGACACGGTGGGGTTTGGGGTTCAGTGGGTGCAAGAGGAGCAAATGAGGCGGGGAGATGCATTGGGAGGAGGCGATGGCCGAGGGGACAAACAAACCAGGAGCGGATCTTACAGGTCTGCCCGGGAAGCCGATCTCTCCCTTCATCCCTGCTCGCCCCTGGGGACCCTGGAGGGGAAAGAAGATGAGGATGGGGGATGCTCCGACTGGGGGCACCCCCTGTTCCCCTCTGCCCTGGATCAGCCCTGGCCCTGCCCGTGGGACACGAGTATGGTGACTTACCGAGGGTCCCGTTGGTCCCCGCAGCCCTGGCTCTCCCTGTGGACAGCAGAGAGGGAAGAGGCATCACCACTGGGACCACCCGGCACCCGCTGTGCTGGGACGTGCCCTCCATTCTCACGACACACCCACCTTTTCCCCTTTCACCTTTGCGGTCACTACGGTCCCATCAGGGCTGATGATGACACCAGGCTCCCCCTTCTCCCCCTGCAAGAGACGAGGAGGCACGAGGGGAGATGGAGGCACCAGGCTCCTTCCCACGGCAGGGCTGGCGTCGCCACCAGGACCTCTGGCCCAGGCGGGATGGGGACCAGACGTGTGACCACCTCACAGGGCAAAAGGTGGCCCAGACCAGTTACCTTCAACCCTGGGGAGCCTTGGGGACCAGATGAGCCCCGTTCTCCTTTTGGTCCCGCTGGGCCCTGTGGGGAGAAGCACAGAGCCCCAGCGTCATCTCCCACCTGTCAAAGGCAGACCCCAACCCCCTGCCTCCAGCCCCACCACCCTGGCAGTGCCAGGACCGGGCAACCAGAGGTAACACCACCCAGAGTTTCCACTGACACCGTCCCCACGGTCCCCAGCCCTGCCACCGACTCACCGGGAAGCCAGGGTGACCCTGTCTGCCCTGCAGAGAGAAGTGGGAATGCTTGTAAGAGCCACCCCCCACCACCCACCCCAGACCTTTCCAAGAAACCAGGTGCCCACCCAGCAGTACCAAGGGTGGGTGCAGGAGGCAAGGGGGACACCTACCTCTAGACCAGGCAAGGCCACTGAAGACTTCTGGGAAAATAAGAGAAAACAGGGTTTTCATCCTTATCTTTGCTCTTGTAGCACAAGCAGAGTTCCTGGAGAGGTCCCCCTTGGTCCTCCCACATGATGGAAGCCAGGCAGGCCCCTCCACCCCCTAGTTTTAGCTCGCCCTCCAGCTGAAGCCAGGAGCCATCACTTACATCTTCACTGGAGACAGCAATGACCTGTCCAGGGGGACCAGGTGGCCCAGGGGGTCCAGGAAGCCCTATGCCATCTTGGCCTCGCTCACCCTAGAAGACACAAGCCATCAGCCCCAGGGGCACCCCTTGTGGGTCTCCATCCCCAACCCAGTGGCACTTACCTTCTCACCAGGGCTTCCTCTGTCACCCTTGGGTCCCTGGAAGGAGGAGCAGGCAGAGGTGAGCATCCCACTCGACACTGCATGGAGCCGGACCCTGGCTCACAGGCAAAAACCCCCTGTCCCCCCTCCGAAAACAAAACCTTTCAGGCCACCCCCACCCCGCCACCTCAATGCGGTGAGCCAGGGTGGGATGCTTTTGGGTGGAGGTGATGGAGTGCAGGGTGGCAGGCTGGCGGGGACACGGTCCCACGCAGCGAGGGCACCACCGTTCCAGAGCTGAAGGCACCGGGGGGGTGGGGGGATTTTGGCTTCTGGGGGTGGAGCCATTGCTACACGCAATGGTGCTCTGCCTGGAGCGAGGGGGAGGCTTTTGGAGGCCTGATGCTCCTACCTGCGGTCCAGGGAAGCCCTCCAGGCCAGGGCGGCCATCTATGCCAGGCACTCCAGCATCTCCCTGCAACGAGAGGTGGGAAAGGGTGAGATGGAGTACGAAGCATCCTCCTGACAGCCCCAGGTCAGGGAGCAGGGGGGTCCTGCCCAGTGCCCTGCCAACTCCAGAGGGTCACACGCTGTCCATCCCAATCTCCCAGCATTCCTACCTTCGGTCCCGGCAAGCCAGGCTGCCCGGGGCTGCCGACTGCCCCCTACAAGGAAAGAGCTGTCAGAGCAGGGACATGCCCACAGGCTGCCCGTGAGCGCCCCGCATGGATGCTGCACGGGTGAGGAAGGTGTTTGAGGGGCTCCTCACCTTCACCCCCGGCAGTCCCGGCACACCCTGAGGGCAACAAGAAGAGGGCAATGAGTGTGGGGTGCTGGCAGGGGACAGGGGATGCCCCGTGTGGGGCAGGGGGAAGGGGTGGGAGCAGAGCTACCTGTGGTCCCTCAGCTCCAGGTGGTCCCGGGGAGCTGGCGGCGAACTGCAGCCCTGAGCCCTCCATGTCGCCCTAGCCAGGGTGAGAAGGGGGCAGGGTGAGAAGGGGCTGAGCCACGCCTCCTGATCCAGCTTTCCCCTCCTCCCCCCATCACCATCAAAGGGGTGATCACTTACGAATCCAACCTCGTAGCCTGGCCCCGGTGGTCCAGGGGGGCCTGGCTGCCCTCGGGGTCCGATGGGCCCGGGAAGCCCAGCTAGCCCCATTTCTCCTGGAGGTCCTGCTGGTCCTGCCTCTCCCTTGTTGCCCTACAAAAGGGATGAGAAAATAAATTTAAAAGCCCCCCAAAACAACTCTGGGGACAGATGGGACCGAGTGGCCATGGTCCCCGGCTGGAGTCTGGGGCGGGAGGAAAGTATATCCCCTCCCACATCCCCAAACCGCCCCTTGGGACAGGGCAGGGACGCTCCCCTGCCTCCAGGGAGGAGGGGGTGTGCGGGAAGGGGCACAGCCCGGCTCAGGGAGCAGCTGCGCCCCGTCTCCCCTCGGGGAGGGAGGGGGGGGGGCGCTCGCCATGCAACGCGCACGGCGGCCACCAGAGGCTCGTCTGAGATCAGAAATGTCACTCCAGGTTTAACTGCGAGCCCCGGGGCGGGAGCAGAGCTGGGCGCTGACGGGTAGCGGGGGAGGGGGTGGGGGATGCTTGTAATCCCCCACCCCCCGCGCTTTGCTACAGGTCTGCGAGCAGCGGGATGGGATCGGTCCTTACGCCCGCTGCCGCCCCATCCACCCCCTCGACACTGGCAGCATCAAGAGACCTTAGCTCTGGATGCTCTTGTCCCCAGCTCAGGCTCTGCAGCATTCCAAAGGGCATCCCGGCTCCCGAGGGAGGGGAGGGTGATTGTGTGCGTCCCAGTGAGCCTTTGCCTTTACTCTGGGGGACGTGGGGTGGGAAAACACTTCAGCAAGCAGGCAGGAGAGCAATGTGCCTCCCATGGCAGGGTGTGGGCACCCAAAACTCCCCAAGCAACCCCTCTCCTATGCCTCAGAACACCCTGGTGGCCTCGCCTGCACGCTTCCCAGGGCAGCCATGCCAGCACCAAAGCCACATGTGCGTGGCAGGAGCCTGGTGAGCATGCCAGGGGTGGTCGGTGGCTCCGCACACCCCCAGGCTGTGGCACTGCTCTGCTCTGGGAGGAACCCAAATACCAGCATCCCACTTCCTGCCCAAGCACAGGGTGCCTCTCCAGGCAGCATCCCTGCCTCCAGCCTGCAATGCACGTGGAGCACCCTCCCAAGAAATCCACCCCAAGCACTGTACCTTGGGGCCTGGTGCTCCTGGGAGGCCGAGGTCACCCACATCGCCCTGAGGAGAAGGAGGAAAGAGAAGAGGGTGTGAGGAAGCTGCCTTGTTGTGGGAGCAGGTTGGTGCTCTCCAGTCCAGGGATGGATGGAGTTGGGACCTTCTGGAGATGTGCCTGAGGACCGAGTGGCACCTGCTGTGGGACTCCCTGGGGTGCCAGCTGCCCCACGGGGAGGCTGTGACATACTCCAGGGGGACATGGGACAGGGGACACTCACCCGCTCTCCTTTAGGCCCTGGCTGCCCAGCTGCCCCGTCTCTTCCAGGAGGACCTTGAGGACCCTGCAAGATGCCCAGGAGATGGCTCCAGCACAGAGAATTCCCATGGGGCTGGTGGGCACGGAGCCCCCCCACCGCCACAGGGGTCAGTTATGTCCCCAGCACCTGGGCTGGCCCTGGGATAGGTCTCCTTGGCCACCACATCCACCTACCACTGGCCCCGGGGGCCCGGGGATCCCATCCCTGCCTGGCAGCCCCGGTGGTCCCGGCAGGTCTGTGTGGTTCATCCCAAACCGTCCCGGCTCCCCCGGCAAGCCAGGCACGCCAGGTGGCCCTGGAGGACCGGGTGGCCCCCGGGGTCCCTAGAAGAGAAGGAAGGGGTGATGGCTGAGTGCGTCACCTGGCTCCCTGGTGGTAGGAGGGGACATGCACTCACCCGCAGGGTCTCCAGGTCACCGCCGAAGCCAGAGCCCTCCATGTCGATGAAGGTCTGGGAGAGAAGCACAAGGGCATGACGTCAGGTACTGACAGGCAGGGTCAGGGTGCCCAATGATGCAGGGATGCTGCCCTGGCAGCAGCATCCTGCTTCTCCATGGCTCCGTACCCCCACCCAAATCCCTCTATCCCCAGAGCACCCACCAGCTTGTCATGCTTGGATAAGGGTCCGGGTGGTCCCGGTGGACCGGGTGGTCCAGGTGGTCCCCTTGGCCCCACACCTGGGTCACCCTGGCACAGAGCAGAGAGCACAGTTGGCAAGCATAGCCCAGGTGAGAGGAAGGAGGGGCAGAGGCACGTGCCATCCCCCTGACACTGGCACTGGCACTCACCTTCTCTCCCTTCAGACCAGGCTCTCCTGGCATCCCTGGGAACCCCTGGGGTCCCATATCGCCCTGTGAAGGGGAGCGGTGTGGGGTCAGTGGGTGCCAAGACATGGGGGTGCCTGGCACCCATCATCCCACCACCCCCCAACCCCACTTACGGGTTTGCCGTCCTCACCGGGATCACCCTAGGGATGGCAGAGAGGGGAGAGGTCAGTGTGCAGGCACGGTGGGGGCAGAGGGGATACTGAGGGGTGAGGGGCTCCACTCACGGGCTCGCCGTCCCTGCCGGGGGCTCCATCCCTCCCTGGCGGCCCCGGGGGACCGGTGACCTGCTCCACCACTGAGCCATCGGTGTGCCGAGAGAGGGTCCCAGGGGGGCCAGGGTCACCTGGTTCCCCTTTCTGGCCCTTGGAGCCGGGGTAGCCAAATCCAGCACTGCCCTGGGGAGAGAAATGAGGATGGGTGGCGTGTCACCAAGGTGGGCAGCCCAGCAGACAGGGCTCTGCCACGGCCCCCCCAGTGATGCTCACCTTAACACCCAGCTCTCCTTTCTCACCCTGCGGGACAGAAACAGAGAGGAGGGGGTGTCAAACACCGACAGGTCGGTGGCACCCCTCAAGGGATCCCCTCTCTCTCCTACCTTTTCACCCTTGACACTGCCCATCCCCACGATGCCACCGGTCCCTGAGTCCCCTTTCAGGCCACGGTCGCCTTTCTCCCCCTTTTCCCCTTTGGGGCCAGCACCTGTGGGCAGGGAAAAGGCACCTGGTTGTGCTTGGGGACAGCCACTCCCCCGTGTCCCCACGGGCATGCTCCAGGGCTGGCTGGTGGGGAAGAGGATGCTTTGTTGATACCTCCTGTGGAGACCCGCAGTGTCTCCTCCGCTCTGGTCCTCTCAGCTTGCTGCAGGGAGCCCCCGCTGCTGCTCACCCCCCCCCCACAGCCACAGGGGGAGAGGTGACGGGGACAGCATCCACCAGCCCTGGGACACCCTGTGCCAACAAGAAGGGGACAGTGCAGCGCCATTCACCTCCTGGTGCCCTCTCAAAAGGGACCCTCTGTGAGGCATCCTGGGACCTTGACCAGCCCTCCTCATCCCCACAAATCTGGGGTTTCTACCACTGAGTGCAGCACCCATGGGCACCAACTCACCTCAACTTTGCCCAAGGGTTGGTGTCCACCTTCTGCCCCGCTGCCAAAATCACCAGAGACCTGCATTTGGCCAAGGAGAAGGGGCGAGGGGTCAACCAAGAGCCCAGGGTGGCAGCCCCCCCAACCCCACCTTCCCCAGCCGTGCTGCCAGCACTCACCTCCTCAGCGTCATCCTCCTCTTCCTCACACTGGCGCTCAGCCGCCCGCGGGTCCCCTTGCAGCTTCAAGTCGGCGATCACCCCCTGGAAGGAAACCACACTGTCACAGATGGACACCCACCACAGACAGCCACACGCCACAAGCCACCCCACAGCACGGTGTGACCTGCCGTGCCACCCAGCCACCGTGTCCCTCAGCACCTTGCGTACATTGGGGACGCTTGGCTGGTGTGCCAAGCACTCTCCATCACAGCATCTGCATCCCATCCCAACGAGGTTCCAACCTTGCAGCAGCAAAATCCCCAGCGCCACTGGCTTGGCTCGGCGAGCCGTTGGGAAAAACTCCGTGCCGGCACCGGCACCAGGCCAGCCAAGCAGAGGTGGTGGCCAGAATCTGGCCAGCCAACCACCAGCGCTTTGGCCATGCTCCTTGCTCCCCTCTCCAGACAGCTCCCCAGCTGCAGACGGCCTCTCCGCCCCCAGCACGGGCTGCTGGCAGGTCCCCATCCGCCACAACCCTGGGTTTGTATTCCTTTAGCTAATCCACACTTCCTCACCATTTATTTGGGTTTTGCAAGCACGACGCACGTCCCAGCCACTTGTTTATACAGGAAACCATCACAAATTCCTTCCCAAGGCTGCTGCCTCCAGACAAAGCCCCGTAGCCAAGGTACCTGCACTGCCCAGGAGGGCAGTATCCCTGTCTCAGCTGGGGAAGGCACGTGGGTACCAGTCTGAACCTCATGGCTCCCACAGTAAGCGGGGTCACCCAGCACATCTCACAGCCCAGCCTAGATGGGATGGGATATAAGGGGTGCTGCCGCGATAATAGGGATGCTTCTGGGATGCAGGGATTGCTTCTGGGATAGGATACCGCCCATCCCTCTGACTCTGATGGGGAGATGCTGGGAGACCCACATCCGCTCTGGTCCTCTCAGCTTGCTGCAGGAAGAGCTCGCGAAGGGTAAATACCTCCTGCTCAGTGTCTCTTCTTGGGGTGAGACACCTAAAATAATATTTGGGCTGGCTGGAAAGCCCAGTGTAACGGGGCTGGGAAGGACTGGTGCTCAGGAAACACAACGGGTTTAACAAAACAAGAACCAGGGGCAGCTACAGTTCAGCTGGGCTGGCTACGGCTTCCTTACACGGATATATTGTAGATATATTTCAGGGACATAATAAATATATTGTACCTTTAAATATGTAAGATATATAAAACCCCCTCCCCCAAGCGAATGCCCCCTCAGGTGGGTTGTGACCCCCCCAGGCTGCTCACCCTGGTGACAACTGGCTATGATCTATCCCTTCCTTCCCCACTGAGCCCCATGTTCAAGCCCAGGCTCTGATAGATGCAACACCCCGTCCTGGCCTTTCCTGCTCCTGGGGTTCGCTGGAGGCATCTGGTACACAAACCAGTTCCAGGCTTGACTGGGGGCAGCCCCGTGAGGGACGGGTACCGAGGCTCTTCGCAGCACACCCATCCCAGTAACGGGGGCAGCAGCACTGCGAGGTCTTACGCTGCATCCGGCTGCAAACAAACCCTCCTGCCAGGCCCCAGCTGCGACCCCATCTACAGCAACCCCTTTGATACCTGCCGTCTTCTGCGTCACCTGCGGGCTTTGTCCACCCAAGGGCTGCCACAAAGGCAATGTGGGCAGAGGCACAAACGCCAGCAGAGATCCCACCAGCTGCCCGCAAGCAGCCCGCCTCGCAGCATGACCCAGCGCCAGGGTTTAATCGGCCCCATGCCCTGTTAGTTCCAGATAACACAAGCTGGGGCTGGCCAGTGATGGAAATACCACGAGGCAGTCAGATGCCAAGGAGATGCCCAACCAAGCCCACGCTCTCGGCCAGCCGAGGCAGCCAGCCTCCTTCCCCATGGGAATACTGGGGGTGGACAGTGGGATCGGGCATTTGGCACACTTGGGAACATCACCTGCTAGAAAGGCTGGAGCACTTTGCTCTGCTCTGGGAGTTGCTTTACCTCCCAGATGGTGCCAAAACCACTCCAGCTGAGGAGAGAAGTTCCTCCCTGGCCATGGCCTGGCCCTCCCAGCATGTTCAAGAGCAAAAAATTGCTCTTCAAGAGCAAAACATTGCTCTTGAGACCTCAATGGACCAACTCGAATCCCAGTATAAACCGGTCTCTAGCCAATCAATCATTAACGTCTCTTTGGGGAGGCTTTCCCTGCCCAAAGCTGTTTAACCAGGACGGTGGCAGCACCATTCATTAGTCAAGATGATGTTTAAGCTGAGAAACACGCTGCTTCGCCAAGCCCCCTGGGAAAAGCATCGCTCCACTCAGCAGAGCCTCTGTTGCTGGGCAAACCGTGCTCAACCCCAGAGAAACCTGAACTTTCTTCTCCTGAAGCACCACTGGGAATTTCCACGCTGGCTAGGCATTTCCCCTACGCCTTCTGCAAACCTTATCTAGAACCTAAGCCACGGGCTGAGCTATCACCTTCTCCTTGTGCTCTCCAATGTCTTCCTGCCGATACTGTAACTCTGCGCCGGCCAACAAAGATATGCTCTGGCCCAAGCATTTTTTCCAGTTGAGAGAGATGCTTTACCAGCCAGACCTACTTCTCCACCAAAGGAGTTGGGTATTTTTAGCAAAGGGGAGACTTGAAGAGGCTCCATATGTTTGTGGGAAAAGGTCCGGGCAGCGGTGGCTGCTGCAGCACAAGCCATTACCTCCCGTCAGCTCACCTTTGCCTTGGTGAGACCCAAGTCAACAAAGGTGGTGGCATCTCAAGCCACCTTTCCCCACCATCTCAAGTGCCCCCTTTCCCAGGGACGTGAGCAGAGTGTGGCCAGTCTGTTGCCTGGGCAAAGCGGTTGGTTTAACAGCCACAGTCTGGTGTTCCTCCAGCCTCACCCAGGCTTCTTAGAGGTGCTCCTTAGGGTGACCTGAGGCCTTACCTGGTATTTATCTGGGTCAGCTCCTCCAGCCTGAGCAACAAAGAGCCCAGAACCCTCTTCCAGCTCCATCTCATCTGGGGAGCGCTCGAAGTGGACCCGCTCATGCTCCTCACAGTCCAGGTAGAGGATGACTTCATCTTCCTCCACACTGATGGCAAACCGTGTCCACTGGTTGAGCAAGGTGGGCACGGTGAAGGTGGCTGCCACGTACGAGCTCGGTGAGCCCGGCTCCGTGTAGTAGAAGATGATCTGCTGCTTGCCCGCCCGCAGCTCGGAGAGCTTGACGCCCACATAGATGATGCTCTGCGAGGAGTCCGTGACTGCAAAGAGCATGCCAGCCCGGGGGGTGGTGGGCTGGATGTGGAACAGGAGGGAAAAGTCCCGGTAGAAAGGGCTCGGCAAGTGGTACCGGGCCACCTGGCCCGTGTTGGCATTCGGGCCGAAGACGTAGCCGGGGTTGTTGTCGGGGCCGTAGATTTTGAGGATCTCCTCTGGAGGGGGGTCTCCAATCAGCTCCAGGAGGCTGACCTCGGTGCTCAGGTTCTCTGCAAGAGCAAAGGAAAGGGGATGGTCACAACCAGCCTGGTGAATATGATCACCCTCAGCAAGGTGCCTGGTGGGGGGGCACCCCTGGCCGTGCCCACCCCAGATACCACTCTTCAGCAGCTCTCTCTGCTCGCCCTCCCCAGGGCCCGGGATTTTCCCTCCAGCTGCAGGTTGGCCAAGGCAGTGAAACTCCTAAAGCTTTTCCCACTGCATAATTGGGATGCAACTCCAGAAATGCCACCCGTTTTCTGCTGCTGGGCCTCTGGCCACATCCAGAACATCTCTAAGACTGGATAAAACCAAGGGGACCTTTGCCCGCGGTAGCAATGTGTCTGTGCAGGCAGAGGGATGCTGCTGGAGCACCAGGATGCCGAACAACCACAAGCTGTGAGGAAGTGTCATGCATCTGTACCCGCTCTGGGGTCATGGTGACCCCCCTCCCCCATGTCATCCCAGGACAAGCTCACAGGGTCACCCCAGCAGGGAATAAATCAGAGCCATCCCCTTGCAACACCCTGGGAACAAGGCTGGAGCCGGCACACCCTGTCAGCTTCCCAGATGATCTCAATTTGGAGCTCGCCTCCTTTCCCCACTCCTTTTTCTCAAGGCGCCGGGGGGGAAGTTCTGCTCGGGCCGGTTTCTCCTACCCAAGGCAGCTGAACATCTGGCCAGGCTGCGCCGGCCCTCTGTACGCCAGCTCCCGTTGTTTTGGCAGCAGGCACATCCTCATCGCCCACACACCGGGCGCTGGATTCCTCCTCTCCTATGTCAACTGCTCGGGGTGGGTGCCAACTCAATGGGAGTGAGCGCTGCTGGGTGCTTTTTAACTCTGTGTTTCCCAGGAGTAAGGAAACGCAAGGGTCCTGGCCAGCTCCGAAAAGGCTGAGGGCTCTGCAGCAGGAACAGCTCTGCACCAGGACCTCAGGCTGCTCAGCACTTATATTGGCCCCATCCTGAGTGAAGAGCAGTATCTAAGACAATTCAACGTCCCCAACTCCATCCCTGGTGTTCCAGGTGAGCTGCTGGGGGAGGTATCAGAGGTGTGCTGAGCCAGGGAGGACCAGCCTGGAACCCCCACCCTGTTCTGGGGCTAGGAATCGTCCTCCTGAGCTCTTGAAAAAAATTTAAAAAAAAAAAAGAAAGAAGAAGAAATCAGCCCAGCCTTGCCCAGCCTGGAAGGAAAACATGTCTCTTGGCATGGTGGGAGGAGACCAAAACCAGGGTGCCTTTTCCAAAGCCTGGGGGTACCTGCACAGGCGGAGCATCCCCAGCCTCCTGTCACTGAGCCCTGAAGCCAGCACCAGCCCCACAGCAGGGAGGCAGGCAATGCCACCGATTAGAGGTGGGGGCAAGTTTTCTCCGTGCCAGGCCCCCAAACCCCCTGATCCCTCTCCTGAGCTTGCTGCTCTGAAGCTGCTTGGTGTCCACTCTGCTCCCCCAAGACCTCAACCCCTCCCAAGCTTGGCACCCCAAGAACTGAACACCCATCAAGGAGGAAACCTCCCTCCTGGCCTTGTGCCTGTCCCAACCCCATCATCCACCCTGCACTGGGATGGGGCGATCCCATGGGGCACCCCCAGCCCACTTGGAGGGGAAGGGCTCAGTGAAGCCTCTCTGCCTCGCTGGCTGCAGAGACCTCTGGATCCTGGAGCCCAGCACCTTTTTGAGCCCAGCACCTTTTTGAGCCCAGCACCTTTTTGAGCCCAGCACCCTTTCACATCCAGATGTGCTGAGCCCTACATCAAAAATGATGGGGTGAGCAAGCAGGGCTCCCCCCCAATACCCACAGCAAGTCCTAGCCTGGCAACCACCACTAAGACACCACATGGTGCACCCCAGTGCCCCGTCCCCAGCCACACCAGTCATCCAGCAGCAGGCAGCTGCGGACAAGCCAATCATGAACACCAGGATGCAGGGATGGAGCTTATCTCGGGCTGGAGGAAGCAAATTCACAACAGCTTTAAGGAGAGAGGAAGCCAGAGCTTCCTCCCGGGGGTCTGCAGGGGTGTAAGAGCCAGTGCCTGCAATTCCTGCAGCCAGACAAGTCTTCATCGGCCCGGGGCTTGGGATGAAGGGCGATAGGCTGAAAGAGGCTTTTGTTCCCAATGCCATTCTCAACCACGCTCCCCTTGGGTTTTCAGCCAGCTCTGGGATCCTCCCTCCTCTCCAAACATGCCACTCGCCCCAGGGTGGGAGCTGGGTGCCCGAGCTTCCCAAAGTCCCAGATAGGACAACAAAGCAGGCAGAGGCTAGGGCTGTGAGTCCGGAGTGGGCCAGGGGAGCAGGGGGGTAAGGGGAGACCCCATCAAGTGGCTGCTCCCCTGCAAAAGCCAAGCACCCCTCCCCCACCCCAGACCTTTCAGGCCATGCCTGCTATTTCCAAAGTACATCCAGAGCCCAAATATCACACTCCCCCTCCCCACAGCAAGCCAGCAGCACCCACCGCAAAGTGTGGAGAGCTGGAGCCTGCTGATGCCAAAGAGGTTTTGGGATGGGTGCTGGCACAGGACAGCTGCAGGGATGTCTCTGGCCACAGCAACCTGGCCATCTTGTCCCTTTGCCAGTGGAAAAGCCTCAGGGATGCTCCAAGTGACCTCCCCACCCAGCCAAGACTTTCCTGGGTGGCCTGAGCCAGGGCTGCCAGGGTGGCCCCATACATCCTAACCCAGCTGGGACACAGGGGACACCCGGCATGCAGGAACATCTCAAGTCACTCCATGGGGTGCACCACAATCCCCACATTCCCTACTCATTCCCAACACCATCCATCTGGGAGCGTGCACTCACGCCTCCCCCCAGCATCCCTACAATCCCACCGAACCCCACCGGGGTCAGCCGGCAAACAGAGCCGCTTTGACACTGAGAGGACCATGTGTGCGGCCCTTGTCTGCTGGCCCCCTGCTAAACCGCCCCTCTGACGGCAGCGGGTGTCTCGCCGCTCCCGGTCGGCAGCCCCCCATCACCCGAAGGCACAGGGGGCCAGCGCAGGAACACAGCCTCATTCAGAGGGCTGAGCGGGGGGAGCGGCGAGCTCCCACTCCAGCTTTCATCCCAAACCGTGTTCATGCTTGCATCCCCCCCGCAACATGCATTGCTCCAAGCGCCAGTGTCCCCCCACACTGCTCCCTTCCTTTCCCCCCACCCACCGCCAAAGCGGCAGGTCCCAGGCTGACATACAGAAGGGTCACAGCCACCTTCTGAGGAAGCCAGGTATGAAGTCACCTGTCCCGCCTGCTGAGCAGTGGGGGGATCAAACATTAGCCCTCAGGTAAATCATTAACCCCCTGGGCAAAGCGGCACTCTGGGAGAGGGGAGCGTGCAGGCACAGCCAGGGGTCACCTTGAAACCTCCTCACCGATGCTGCTGCGGTTGGGTGGCTGTGGGATCCCGGTACTTCCCCTGTCCCCGTGGGGAGCTGCCACCTCTCCAAGCACCCTGCTCCGGGGATGGACACCCCAAAGCCCTCTGCGGTGGCACTCGTGAACTGGCCCCGAATGCCAACATGATGCACTCAGGGAGCATCTCTTGTCCTGGCCAGCAGGACGCTGTCTTTTAACCTGGCCAGGGATGGGATGGTGGCGCGCAGTCTTGCAGAGGGAGCCAAGGCCCACTGGCACTCCCTGTTTGAAGAAGCCCAGGCTGGATGGAAAGCGATTTGGGGCTCAGCAGCATCCCATGGCAACAAGGTAGAAGCATCCCTTGGCGTCAGGATTTTGGGGGGGAGGGGAGACAAACACACAAACCCAGGGACATCACCCAGCCACATTACCTGCAGAAGCATTAATAAAGACACAAGAATACCCTTCATCCTCCGCAGGGAGAGCATCACAAGGCAGAGGCAGGCGCCCACCGGCCAAGTGCATCCAACACAGGTCTCTGACAGCCTCGCAGAAGCCCTGGCATGGTGGGGGGGTTATGGGGACTGAGGCGCTACACCCGGGGAGCAGGAGCAAGCAGAGAAACCACTCCACGTAGCGATGGCACCGCGATTCAAGCAGCCCCTCCCACTCATGCAAAGCCGCCCGAATTTCCACCTCGCTGCCGTGGAGGAGGTAATTCGGGAACCTGACACGGTGGGTGCCCAGCACGCTGCAGAAGGGCAGGCGGGTCGGGACAGGCAGGCAGCGGCCGGCTGGCAGCGTCACTCCGGGTAAGAAGGATGCGAGCCCCGTGCTGCTGCTATTGTAGAGTCGCGTAGCGGCGGTTAGTAAATCGAACTCGAGGGACCCGGAGTTATCGGCAAGAGGAGGATCCACACCATTAGCCACCCTCCTCTTAGGCAAAGAAGGGCTCTGGCTCCCGTTCACACCAGCCAGCACCAGCCCCCGTCGGTGCCAGAGGTTCGGTGGGGTGGGCAGTGCTCTGTGGCGATGGCGGTGTGGTTGTGCTGTGGGGTCCCGGGGCAGCACCACCTGCTCATGGGTACTGTCACCTGGTGAGAAAGGGAAAGGGGCACTACCTGGCCGGGGACCCGCCGGTCTCTGTAAGGCCACCTGTGTCCCCATCGCTGTGAGTGTCCCTCTCCCCAGGAGTTTCTGGTCCTCAGTGGTCCCTGTCCCAAGGAGCTGTGGGTCCTTGGTGGTACTTGGCCTTAGGAGCTGTGGGTTCACGGTGGTCCCTGTCCCCAGGAGTTTCTGGTCCTCAGTGGTCCCTGTCCCAAGGAGCTGTGGGTCCTCAGTGGTTCTTGGTCGCAGGAGCTGTGGGTCCTTGGTGGTCTCTGTCCCCAGGAGTTTCTGGTCCTCAGTGGTCCCTGTCCCCAGGAGCTGTGGGTCCCTGGTGATTCCTGGCCTCAGGAGCTGTGGGTCCATGGACGTTGCCATCCCCAGAGGCTGTGGGTCTGTGGTGGTCCCCACCTGCAAGAGCTGCGGGTGCTTGGTGGAGCTGCTGGCCGCATCCTGTCCAGAGGCAGGTGACGTGCTGTGGGGAGGAGCGATGCTTGGCCGTGCCATGCTCTCTGCCAGCCCTGTGGTGATCCCGTCCCACTGTTCAGTGTTTTTGGCCACGGTCCCCTCACCTGCAGGCACTGTGGTGCCAGGATCCTGTTCCCAGCGCAGTGGGGTGGCCAGGTCCCCCACAGCCTGGCCACCCCACATCCCCAGGGCCATGCTGGGGGTGGGGGCTGCTGCAGTGGCAAGCGGCTCTGGCAGCGCGGTTCCCTCGCTGGATGCCTCTGGGCTTCCCGTGGTCTTTGTGCTGCCCCAAATCCAGTCCAGGAGCTGCATTTCGGAGCAGGAGAAGCAGCAAGACAGGAGGAGCAGAAACCCCAAGTGAGGTGGGGCCGGAGCCATCAGGAAGGGGAAAATGAGCCCCGTTGCTTCGGAGAGCGAACTGGAGAGGCCAGAGGAGAAGAAGGAGGGAAGAGGCAAGAGTTTTGCCCCGGCCAGACAGTCCAAAGCGCTCACATCGCTCTCTCTTCCTCTGCTCCAACGCACGACCCTTCAAACCAGAGCAGAGCAGGAGGAGTGGCCGTGCCGGCCCTGCCAAACCCTCCTCTCCCAAGCGCCAGCCTCTCCGCACCCGGCACGGCCCCCTGGGGACCGCGCCGCTCAGCTGGGGACCCACCTGAGCCCCCCAAAACCTCTGGGAGAGCAGAGCCAGCCCTCCGACGCACCCTGTTCCGCGTCCCAGCTGCTGCTGCCAGCTTTTTAACTCCTTCCTGCCCAAAAAAAAATCCCTAAATCTTCTCTCCCTGTTTGGCAGCTCCGCCTAAACTGCCAGCATCGAGAGCTGTACGCTGGGGGGGTTGTGCATGGACACGGTCCCCAGGGATGCCCAGCTTTGGTGGGACACATGGGTCCTCCCCACACACACTCTGTATCTCAGGGCAAGGATATAACCTCAGAGCAAAAACCAAACAAGGAAGGAAAATAATCCCAGAAAACATTTCCAAGACTTCCACTGGCCGGAAACACAACAAGTCCCCAAAGTCAAGTGCTTCTGAGCTGCTTTCCTGGGTCAGTTACACAGCCAGGACCCCCCAGGTGCTGTCACAGGACAGCACTTGCAATCCTCCCCCGCCCCCACCCCCCAACCCNNCCCCAGGCATCATGCGCCAGCAACATCTTGAAGCCAGCCAGGCTGAGCTATTGCAGCCTCAAGCACTCAAACTTTCCTGAAACCCGGGATTAAAGTCTACCCCGGGCAGCACTGGTGCTCTCCCACACCCCCAAAAATCCAGTTTTCTTCACCTCATCTTAAAAAGCATCCCCCAAAATCCATCTCCCCACCTCAACGCTGCCCCACTCAGAGACGACGACCCGCCTGCCCCTTTCCTGGGGACCACGGAGTCCCCTGTCTCCTGGAGCACAGCACCGTGCTGCTCTTGCCGTGACACGAGGCAAGTCACCTTTGTGGGTCAGAGAGTGTCCCCAAGAAGGGGGCATTGATGGGGAGGTGACGATTTCAGGCGCCCTCAGCCGGGATGCCAGGCTCCCCGCGGTCCTGTACAGCAGAGCGGGAAGCGATGAGAGACTCCTGATGCTCTGGTTTAAAAACACTTCAGGAGAAGCACTGAAAGGAGAGCCCAGATGGCTGCCTGGCTTTACCCAGCATTTCCCACGCTGCGTTTTAAGCAAAACGGGTGAATTTTCCCCTTAAAATGGAAGCTGGCGCAGGGAGGGTGCCATGGCTAACAGGCTGCAGTTAGGGGAACAGCCCACGACGAATCTAAGGCAGGACGCGTTTCTGTCCATATGTCAGAGTTTCCATATGTCCCCCCCCTACTCAAGCTCACATGCTCCCATCAGCCTGACGAGAGGAGCCAGCCTGCCAACCCGTCCCGGCGTGTTCGGACGGGACCCCGCTGCGCCCAGCTCTGCTCCCCTGGGGCGAGGGTGCAGCATCCCAGCAGGGTGTGGGTTCCCCTACCCCACGCGCCCTCATTGCATCCCAGAGGGATGCTAGTGGCTGCTGCTCTTCCCTCACCATGCGAAAGCTCACCCCCAAACTTGGGGGGGAGGGGGAAGATAAGTGGGGTAGGTGTAACCTTGCAGTGGGGATGCGCTCAGAGGCCCCCCAACCCTGGAGCCATGCAGCATGCCGCTCCCAAAGCCCAGGGGGTGGGGATGGAGGGTGCTTCCAGCATCACGAGCCCGGATGAGCTGCCTCATCTGAGCCGGGAGGGTTTTGGCGGCGGCACCATGCTGGGGTGCCCCAAGCGTGTGCAGACACAATGCTCAGCTGGAATAAGTCCCACTTCTCCCTTCTGCTGGGATTAGGCTGCTCATGATAGCGGAGCCGAGCAGCAATCCCCCAGGACCTCCCTGCGCACGGGGCCATCGCCGCCAGCCCTCGTTAACTCAATGATCTTCGTTTCACTGCACACCTCTACACCGGCAGCTCCTGGGAAAAGAGCCAGCGCTGGGGCAACCCAAAAAAAGGCATTGCCAAACTCAGGGCTCAGGGGATGACCTGGTGGCACAGGTCACACTAAGAGCATCCCAACCCAAAGCGTACCAGCTCTGCCACTGACCGAGCAGCCGGGCAGGACAGGGAACACACCAGTTGGCAGAATATTTTGGAAAAGTATTTCTCTTCCAGGCTAAAAGCTCCACAAAAGCACTTTGCAGGCTCCAGGGGATGCTGACGGAAGCTCATTGTGACCTTGAACTTCTTTAAAAGCAAAATTGGACCCTCAATCTGGTCCCAATTCCCTCCTGGAACAGGCTGGCTGCATCTTCCCACCGCTGCTCGCTGCAGGGTCAGTCCTGGGAGGAGAGAGGAGAGAAGGGGGAAAGAGAAAGGGGGAAAGGAGGAGAGGGGAAAAAGAGATGGAAAAAAAGAGAAGGAAAAAGAAGGGGAAAAAAAGAGAAGGAAAAAGGAGGGGGAGAAAAGGTAGGAGGGGAAGGAGGAAGTTGAGAAAAAAGGTGAGAAAGTTTTTCTCTGGAACAGGAAACCGAAGGAGGAATCAGGAAGAGGAATATAAAGGAGGATAAAAAGCCATCACCAGGGTTTTAGAGCTGCAGCACTCATCAGTGATTAAACCGCTATTCCCCAGGGGCCCTGTGGCTTTTGAGCAGCACAGCCATGTGTGTCCCAGTGCCACCAGGGCAGCCCAGCCACATGTGTCCCTCCTGGTGCCACCCGAGCAGCCCAGAAGCAGTGCCCAGGGAGGACAAATCTGACCCTGAACGTTCCAGGGCTTTGCAGTGTTCCCATCCCCGTGTCCCGAGCTTTCAGTGGGGACTTCTGCAGGCTGCTGTCCACCTCCAGCATTTTGGGAGGGGATGGGGACCCTGCCTAAGCCCAGCTCGGCAAATCCCCCTCCGAACAGTCCAAGACCCCAAGCAAGCAAGACAGATGGACAGACGCGGAGACAGACGGGCAGACAGACAGCAGAGGGAGCCTCAGGCCGAGCAGAGCATGGAAGCCGCCTTGGGATACCCGTTTTGCTGCACCCCATCAGCGGTGACGACTCACCCTGGTTACGCCAGGACCCTTCCCATCCCGAGCACCCTGGTCACAAGCCCAGAGATCACCGAGGTCCGGGCAGGGAGCAGCAGCAGTTTGGCAGGGTGCAGGCAGAGATGTGCAATGCTCCATCACCTCCATCTCCCTTCCTCCCCCTGCTCTCACCTCCAGGGAGGTTCTCCCCAGGCCCGTGGGGACCTGGGGCCAAGATGCCCTGAATGAAATGCCCTGAGCCTGAAAACATCAAAGCAAAAGGGCTTTACAGCTGATAATGCATCCTGCTTCCAAGAGACTGAACCACAGCGAGAGGGAAAGACCCCCCCAAGGCACCCCTGATCAGCCACATGCCTCTGGAGCTGGGGAGGGATGGAGCTTACAGCCCCCCACCCCCTCCTTAGCAATCGGGGCTTTAATTAATAACTATGCCCATTGCTGGGGTTTTTTTAATCCATTGTCTGTGAGTCTGGGCCCAACTTCCCTTTGCAGCAGGGAGGGAAGGAGGGAGGAAACGGGAGAGGAAGGAGGGAGGAAACAGGAGAGGAAGGAGGGAGGAAACAGGAGAGGAAGGAGGGAGGAAACGGGAGAGGAAGGAGGGAGGAAACCTCTACACTGGCACAGCTGAAAAGCTGGAAGTGGGAGCACTCATGCACCAACCCGAAAAATTCAGGGCCTGTCAGCAACAGCTGGTATCTATAAATCCTATGGGTGTTTGGGATTCTAATCCGTCCTTCATCTACAAGCCCAAACAGCCACTAAAAGCCCTCATGGAGACGCACACCGAGGATATTGCCACATCCCAAGCTGCTGACCTCCCATGCAGAGACAGCCCCCCCGCGGGACCCAGCCAGGGCGGCGGGGAGGCTGGGGATGGGGATGAGGATGGACGGGGGCTGAGCCGGCGTGCAGGATGGCACCCATCACAGCCCCAAACACAGCGCAGGTGCCAGTTTGCAGGGACCTGCCCCCAGGCCAGTGTTTCCCCCCACTCCCCCCTCCAGCTGCACAACACCACCAAGCCCCCGGGACCACAGCGTTCCTAAACATTTACTCATGGAGACCCAGACACATCTTCCCAGCAAATTCCTTGAAAAGATAAACCCTGAAAATGTCACAACTGCCACAGGGAGCCATCACATAACCCCGGGGGCGAAACAGGGTGCTCAGACCTCCCCCCCCACCAACTGTTACCTGTACCCCACCTTGCACTCCCAAGAGATGGAGGCCCCCGTTGCTCTGGGGCCTCTATCCTACTTGTCTAAGGAGTATTTTTATCGGCCCTCATGGGAAATTACGCAGGCAGCAGCAGCAGGCAGGGTGAGCAAAGCGCTAAGCAAACAGCCTGCCTTCCAAGGGGGCTAAAAATACTCGCAGGGGTCAAGCCCCCAAGAACAGTGTGCCAAGGGGCAGGTCTCCCCTCCAAGCCCTGACAGCATCTCAAGTTTGCCTCGTAACTCATTACGCTCCGGTGAAGACCAGGAGCCTCAAAAGGACAGCCAAGAGATGCTGATGCCATTCCCTTCTGTCTCACCCTTCCAAGGGGGAGGACAAGGCAGCGCCCGGTTTATCCTGCAGCCAGCATGGGGAATTGGGGTAACTTTGGCCACCCCGAGGGGTGCCTTGGCCACCCCAGGCGATGGGCAGTAGAGAGGGGCCATCAGCTTCAGGGCACAACAGAACCTAAAGGGAGGTCTTTAAAAGTACAAGGAGGTCTTGAAAACGCAAGGTGGGAGCCATGGCCCCCAGCCCCATGAGCGGTGTCCTCCCTGCCCTGCCTCTGCAGAGGCCACTGCCTCTGCTTCCCGTCACCAGGCCGACAGCCCAGAGATAAGGCGAGAGGAGGCGAGGGAAGGAATGCGACCCCCTGGCTCACCCTCCCTGCGTTAATAAATCACCTTGCAGACTAATTGCTCCTTGGAGTGGGAAGACTCACCCCCCCTCCCCCCCCTTCCTTGCCCCCCACCAAGGTCCCACTCAGCCTGGGAGCCATGCTCCTGGGAAGTGCCGAATTTCAATCGCGTTCCTGGCATTCCTGCCCCACAAAGGGCGGAGGGGGCTCCGGCAGCGCCCCTGACCACCTTCCCTGCAAGCACGAGCACAGGGTGGGATCTATCCGGTTGTCAGAGGAGGCAGAGTTGGTTACCATCCCTGCAAGGGACTGAGCGGGTGAGCAGCAGGGGAACACATCCCTATTCCCAGGCACCTACTGATCTAGGAATACAAGGAGACCAACGCATTCCAGCTTGCAGAGGGATGCTGGGCTGTGGGATGTGAGGCGATCAGGGCTCGGATGGAGGATTTACGCCTCGATGCCATCAAAACCTCCTCAATGGCACGGAGCAAAGCACAGAAGAGGAGGACAAGCCACCCATAGAATCATGGAATCACAGAACCACACGACTTGCAAGAGACCCATCGAGCCTGACCCTACCCAGCCCACCTCTAGACCATGTCCTTAAGGACTCATCTACACGCCTTTTAAATCCCTCTGGGGATGGTACACTTCCCCAGAGCTCAAACGCAGGGGAGAAGCCAAGGAAGCCCGAAAGGTCAGGACACAACTCCCATGAGCACATTCCCAGCTGGGCACCAAGAGGGACTGGGAAAGGGCCCATGGGACACTGTGCCCACCTCTTGCCTGTGACTGCGCACTGCACCGTGCCAGGATGTTAAGCCGCTGAGGTCAAAGAGAACTTCTGGAGGGTAAAGCCCTGCACCAGAGCTTTGAAGGCTGCACAAGGAAAGCTAGGAGCTGCCTGTTTTAGGGGACTTCAGCACCCAGGAAATCACCAGCACAGCGACAAAAACACCCCCAACCGATTCACCGGACAACGCACAGAAGAGCTGCCAAGCGCTGTAGTACCTGAGGCTGTGACAGAGCAGCACAGCATCTCTCCCACGGCTCAGCATCCAATCCCGCCTCCGCCACGAGCCACGGTGCCAGGTGCCAGCCAGTCTGCGCTGCCGCGAAGGGCAACGGACGGCCACAGCTTGCGGATGCTGTATGGAGCCTACCCACAGCTTCACAGCCAGGGAAAGGCAGCCAGCAGTTCATTAACCTCATCCTTGGAGAGGCTCGCAGCAAACAACCCCAAGCTCAGGCGGTTACTGCGGGGCTGGGTGGGAAACACGGCTTTCCTAGGGAAGGGAAAGGCAAAGAGAGGCATCTGGGAGGGGTTTTGGGGTTTGGACTTCAGCTGCGATCTCTCGCTCATCCAACCAGCCTCGGTCTTGTCAGCGCTGCACCCCTACAGCGCAGAGGACGGTGTTTAGCTTGGAGCCTCCTGAACCCCCAGCCGTGCGTGTAATAAGACTCCTTGTCCGTTCCCATGGTCTCCCCCACCTCAGACAATGCTCTGCCTGTGCCACTCGCTCTGGCATCGCTTTGCTGCTCATTCCAAAGTTTTCTCTGCACAAAGTTTGTCCACCATGCTTTAGCATCCCATCCGCCACCCCACCCCACCCCATCCCATCCCATCCCAGGGTTGTCTGCTGGGCACCACACTTCACTGCAGACCTCGCCACAGTCTTTGGTACCCCAAGGTGGGGAGATACAATGGGGCAAAATGCCCAGAAGACCCTTTAGGGGGTAAATCACAGAATCGTAGGGGTTGGAAGGGACCCCCCAGAGCACATTGGGTCCAACCCCCTGCCAAAGCAGCTCCCTAGGACAGGTCACAGATCGGTGTCCAAACGGGGCTGGAATATCTCCAGAGAAGGAGACTCCACACCTCCCTGGGCAGCCTGTCCCAGGGCTCCCTCACCCTCACTGGGGAAAAGTTCTTCCCCAGATTGGCGCAGAACTCCCTGTGCTCCAACTTGAGGCCATCGCCCCTTGTCCTGTCACCACAGACACTGAGAAGAGGCTGCCTGTGTCCCGCTGTCTCTCACACTTGAGATATTTATATAGATGCTGGGGTCAAAGCTATTTAGTGCCTTTGTTAGCAACCCAGATGAGGGGCTGGTTGAACAGGGAAAACATCATCCAGTCCTTGAACCTACCCAACTGCACATGTCCCAGTGCTAAATGAAAGATAAATCAGTACAATGCCTTGAAATTGAGTTGAGAGATGACAACTTGATGTCAGCCAAGGCTGAAATGCCCTGCTCCCTACCAAGACATCAGTCTCTCTCTCTCTCCCTAGCAGGCAAAGTATTTAAGCAGAAGAATTCAGATCTTTTGAGAAAGTCTAATACCTGTCTACAGCGATGCTTGAAGGCATCAAACAGGACAATGTTGCCAGTTGCTGCTCCATGCACATGGAGAGAAGCTTCCTTCAGCGCTGGGGAAAGCTAACGGGACCTGGATGAGGTCAGAAGACACAACCCCTCTCCAACCAACAGTCAAATGCCCTGGCTGAGATCTACTAGTCCTCAGCACAAGCAGGACATGAGGATCAAAAGCCACCAGCTGACCAACCATTCCTTTTTTCAACACACCACTTGGTTTCGCAGCAAAATATGATGTCACTGAATAGCTTTAACCCACTGGGCTTTACCATCTAGAACATCAAGAATGAGGATAGGTGGAAGCTGAGGTTCTGCTCACATGCAGGTGGGGATTCAGAAGCAGGTTTGTTCCCTCCTGAGCATGCAGATGATGCCAGGGCTGGGCACTGTCCCCTGCATCAGCATCCCAAAGCAAAGCCGGCCAGCCCACTGACACGGCGATGAGTGTCTGCATTCTGTTTTCTGGGACGATAAGGGTTAAAAACGCCACCCCCCCAACCCACCCCAAACCACACAAAAACCCCAGCAGGCCTGCCTGAAGAGGAGGATTAGGGAGAATAGGGCCATTTCTCAGCAAAGACTATGGCAACATAAATAGAAAAGTAACATTAAGCTCAAGACTGGGCCCTTTTGCCTTGCTCCTGCCCTACAATGCCACTATTGTTTGCCTGACAACTGGTAATTATCCCAAGCTGCACACACTGGTATTCCCACCCTTTAACCGGGAGGGATTTTGCCGCCACCGACCCTCTGACACCAGCAAAAAATTCACATACCACAGGGTTCAAAGGGGGGGCGGGCTGGGAAGGCTGGGAGATCTGTACCGGGTACGTCATTCGGGGACCTCCCTTTAGTCATCCCTAAAAAACCCAGAGCTATTTGGGATGGTTTTGCTGCAGATGACCATGTTCAGGGTTCAAGGTGCCTGAAAAAGCAGGGGGTCTTTTCCCCCCAGTCCTGAATGACTGGTACCTGGATGAAAAAGAAGCATCCACCTCCTAAATATCCCAGTCTACGTGGCTCGCCTTCCCCCATCCCGGCAACAAAGAAGGAAACAGCAAAGAAATAAATCACAAATTTAAACCTTTCCCTGGGTTCTCCTTCCCAGGTAACCCTGGGGACCCCAAACTCCCGAGGATGAGCCCCCCTGGAAGGCAGCTGCTGCCCTGCTGCACTCCCCAGCTGTACCAGGGCTGTGACAGGGCTGAGTCAGCCCCATCGCTCCTCATTGATAGGATGGAGGAGTCAGGCTCTCGGCCTCCCCAGCGCTCCAGGAGCCCAGCCCGGTGCCAGCACCGCTCAGATAAGGTGATAAGCAACACTGGAAACTGCCCCAAGATGGACTGAAACGCTCCCACGGACAAAATGTGTTTGGTTTGGGTGGGGTTTTTTTACTTTTGCAGAAAGATTAATTAAAAAAAAAGGGGGGGGGGGCATAAAAAGCCTTTTTTGGTCATTTTTTTCCCTTTTTCTTTTCTTCCCCAGGCTGCAGGCAGCACAGCCAAGGGCAGGGGACACACAGAAATGCCAAAGGACCCAGCTATGAACACCGTGACCAGCTGCTCCAGGGTTTTTACTTTTTAATCCCACACCCCACACCCCCCTTTCTGCATTTTAATGACACTATTGCAGAAGTTTCTTCCTAACGGGAAAGCTGGAAACCAGTTTTTCCTGCAGCAAAGCCAATTCCACAAATGCTAGCAGTGACCTGTAAAGATAAGAACGCCCCATAAATCAGCTGGGTAACATCTTTCCTTCCTTGCAGCGGCACGGGCCCGCTGTGCTGGGGTGGGTTTTTTTAGGTTGTTGATGTTTTAAGCACCCAAGAGAACACAAACCCCTCCTAAAACCCCACTTAACCCATCCCAGCTGCAGGGAAAATAACCCCCAACCCCACAAGCCCACGTATGCAGGAGGAGTTACGTTACGGGACTCCAGGCAAGCTCCAGCCCGTCCCTGCAGTGCCCGTTTGGGCTTTACAGGGAATTAACTCCCCCCTCTCCTTCCCCAACCCTGGAGCCCAGCCAGCCTAATTAAAACGTGTGGCCGCTTGCAGGGAGGAAAGCAGGTCGCTGGAGCAGAGAGGCTCCAGCACACCCAGCTCCATCACTGGACCACCATCCCACTTCTAAGGATGCTGAAAACTGAAGGAGCTCTCAAAGGTTGTGTCAGCCCCTGCATGGGTCTGGCTCCTTTCTGTCACTTCCTCGCCAAAGCTGCAGGGCAAAGAATAATCCCAGATTATTGTCCCTCTCTGCTCTACCATCCTGAGGCCCCAGCTGGAGTCCTGTGTCCAGACCTAAGGCCCCCAATACAAGGAAGATGTGAAACTGTTGGAGAGGGGTCAGAGGAGCCACAAAGACAATCAGAGGGCTGGAGCACCTGCCCTACAAAGAGAGGGTGAGGGAGCTGGGCTTGTTCAGCCTGGAGAAGAGAAGGCTGCGGGGGGACCTCATTGCAGCCTGCCAGTCCCTGAAGGGAACAGAGACACAGGAGGGGGATCAGCTTCTTAAAGGGCAGAGACTGGCAGGACAAGGGGGATGGATTAAAACTAAAGGAAGGAAGGTTTAAATTGGATATTAGGGGGAAGTTCTTTCCAGAGAGAGTGGTGAGGGGCTGGAACAGGCTGCCCAGAGAGGGGGTGGGTGCCCCATCCCTGGGGGTGTTCAAGGCCAGGTTGGATGGGGCCCTGGGCAACCTTGTGTAGCTCGAGGTCTGGAGGTTGGTGGCCCTGCCTGTGGCAGGGGGGTTGGAGCTCTGTGATCCTTGGAGTCCCTTCCAACCCAGCCCAGTCTGTGATTCTGTGATTTTGCTCCTTAAATCACTTCTGGCCAGAGGAGATTCCTTGGCACCTAACTCCTCAGGGATACTGGGGCATGGCGGGATGGGGGGAGCAGTGAGGAAGGGGCGAAGGCTCATAGGGCTCTCAGGGAAAACACTTGCCTGCCCCTCTGCAAGGGAGGGAAGGCAGGAGAAAGGCCGGAAGGGGCCGCAGGGAAACCAGGGTGAGGGTTTAAAAGATTAAAATGGGACAATGTTATCAGCGGGAAGCTGCCCCTTGTCTCCATGGGGAAGGGAGGGGGGAGCGGGGGGGGGTGCTCTGACTGCTAGCTCTGCCCACCAGCACTCTGGGGTACCACACATCAGATGGTACCCCTGAACCCAGGAGGTGAAGCATCGCCAGCAACGCTTGGGAGCAAAACAGAGTCATCGAGAGACCAATCAGCAGCAGAACAAAAGAAATGGGAAACAGTTTTACTCCTTACCCAAGAAACTGGTTTTTACTGGTGTTTGCACCACTGTGGTTCATCGGTCCAAACCACATCAGCAACACCCTGAGGCCAGAGAGATGCCAGAAGCTTCGCAGCAACCCCTGCCTGGCACAGTACTGGGAGACCAGAGCGCTGGGACTCCGGAGATCACACAATCATAGAATGGCATGGGTGGGAAGGGACCCCAAGGATCATAGAGTTCCAACCCCTCTAAAAATCACAAACACCCAGAGACCAAAATCCTCTCCCAAGGTGCTGAGGGAGCTGAGGACAAAACAGCCAAGAGAGAAAGCCCAGCAATGGGCGACTGTTTAATCAAAGCCATAGAATCACAGACTGGTCTGGGTTGGAAAGGACCCCAAGGACCACAGAGTTCCAACCCCCCTGCTAGAGGCAGGGACACCAACCTCCAGGCCTGGAGCTACACAAGGGGGGGCCACAAA
>VZTU01022692.1:37793-55912 GCA_013400835.1 Zapornia atra
TGTATTGGGGGCCCCAGATGGGGACACAGGACTCCAGCTGGGGCCTCCCGAGGGCAGAGCAGAGAGGGACAATCCCCTCCCTGTCCCTGCTGCCACCCCTCTGCTGATGGAGCCCAGGATCCCATCGCCCTTCTGAGCTGGAAGAGCCACTGCTGGCTCATGGGAAGTTTCTCAGCCACCAGAATCCCCAGGTCCTTCTCAGCAGGGCTGTACCAGGAGACACATTTCCACCCCGAGAGTCCAGTCAAAACATCCATCAGCCTGCTTTATCACCTGTTCTCCCAAATTTCCCCACCACCTGACCAAAGCTAAGCAGCGGGAAGCAGGGACGGGGCTGCCCTGGAGACCAGCCCACCTCTCCCGCCTGCCCGGCCATGCGAAGCGGGACGCATCCGGCCCAACAGCCCGGGATGGAGCAGGACCCAGCCAAGGTCTGCCTTACACCACAGCATTAATCCCGTTGCTAGGACACCCGCGGGCGAAGAAATACAACACTTGACGGATTAGCGTCTAGACTGGCTGACCTTTCCCTCCGCTCACGAGGTGGAACCCAAGCGAAAACCCGGGCGCCCTTGGCTAAAAGGAGGGGGTTTTCCTAAGGTTGTGGGGTTGGGGTTTTTTTCCTGGGGGGAGCCAGGGAGGGAGGGACATCGCTGTCGCTGAAGGAGCCGTTTCACTACCTGCCGCCGGGGAGGGATGTGCAGGAGACAGACCCCGGGTCTCGCAACCTGCTGCCAAGGCTGGGCTTTGCCCAGCAACCCAGCTGACAAAAGGGCCTTTCATGAGAGGGGACGATGTCAACTCTGCAATTAGCAGGGGAAAAGAAAAAAGAGCCGAAAGAAGATTATTACCTCCAGCAGTTGCCTCCGGGAGCCCCTCTCAAACGGTTTCATTAACTTTCAGCTGAGCCCGAGGTGGGCAGGAAGCCACCAAAGCCAGCGGTGGATGGCAGGGTTGGGGGGCACCCCAGCCTCGAAGGATGCCACAGGAGACCCCGGAGTGCTGTGGGGGCAGGCTGGCAGCAAGTCATGTCTCTGTCCCTGAGCTCCAATGGGGGATCAGACCCAGTAGAAACTGGGACCACCACCACCCTCCCGCTTCTCTGCAGCAAGGGACCTACCCTATCAGCAGCCCAGCCCTGTGAGAGCCCCTGTGAGATGGAGATGCTGACCTGGGGTGAGCAGCATCCTCGCTCAAGCCATTGAGCAGCTGCAGGGCACGCGAAGCACTGAACCTCTTCCACCTCCTGCCTTGGCTAAGTAGCACCACAGAGAGCCCAGACCACTGGGTACCAGGCATGATGGGGGGATGTTAGGACACCCCCACATCCTCCACCTCCGCAGCTTAGTATCTCCATCTCCTCACCAAAAAGATGCAATAGCTTGTTAAAATAAAAACCCAGGTGTTTTTAGGAGATGGTGCCCTGGGAACCTGGTGGGAAGAGGTTAGAAACCTCCCTCAGGGCATCTTTTCCTGATGTCACAGTCCTCTCCACCCACCCACCTGGGACATGCACTTGGAGAGCAGCTCGCTCACCCCATGGCAGAGGCGTCGCCTGATGCAAGTTGTCCCCCCAAAAATCCATCTGGAGAGCAAATCCCCAAGCTGGGCTCTGGTGCCTTTAGCAGGCAAGATGCCAGCTTGAGCTCGGTCCCAGAGTGTGGAGAGGCAGGGACAGTTTGCCCTTCTGTCCCGGAGTGGGTGAACTGTCCCTGTCTGTCCCCACCCTGGGACCACCGCTTTCCAGGCTCCCAAGGAACCACCCCCGGCTTCCCCACGTCCCAAGGGTGCCCTTGGGGGATGGAGCTCTGGCCTCCTGTCCCCATGAAGAGATTTAACCCCGAGTCGCAGGCACTGAGGTCCTGGAAGCAGCAGCAGAAGTAGCAACCAGTTAATCACATTCCACATTAAAACCCAGAAAATCCACGTGTGCAGCTGCCATGCACCTTCCTCCATCCACCAAGTCAGGGACTTTCCCCCCTATCCCTGGCTTCTCAGGGGATTTAGTACCATCCCAAATCACTGCAGATCTCTTCCGTGCTGTCTCCCACCCATTAGCGCCTCCGCTGAGCACCAGCTGCTGGCAAGACCAGGCCGGTGGTTTTCCTGGAGGTACCCATGCCTGTGGGAAAGCAGCTGGAGGACAGGAAAGCTGGTGAGAGCACCCCATAGATGGCAGGGAAGAGGTGGAGCAAGGCTGTGAGCTCCACACCAGGGCTCTGTGGGGCGGGAGGTAATCTCTTTACAAAGCACAGGGCCTCTTGGCTCCGAGAGCACCCGTCTCCCACCCAGGGAGAACAACCCGGCGCTCAGTAACAGAGTCTGAATTCATCTTGTGAGTGAGGCACACGGTTATTAATCATGAGCACGTGCTAATGAACGTGGGACAGAAGGCCTGTAGTCCTGGCACGTGGGAGAGTAGCCACCACAAACCCTCTGCCTGCCTTAGGACACAGCTGGGGTGATGCAGGCGTCAGGGAGGGTAACACAAGGTGTCCTGGGGCTCTGTGTCACCTGTGGGTCCCATATGTGGGCAAGCACTGCAGCACAGTCTCCTGCCCCAAGGGAGGGAGGGACGGTGGCTACAGGTGCCCCATCCCTGGGGATGATGCTGAGAGTGGGTGGGTGTCCTGGAGGGCTCCCCAGGAGGGAGGGGGGACATGACCCCATGCTGGGGTTTGGCAAAGAGCCTCAGAAGTGGCTGCTGTCCCCAGACCAGGCTGGTTGTGCAAGTGCTCACCACTGAGGCTCCATTCGCACCCAGCCCCATACCGAGGTCTCCCCGAGGTTAGGGTCCTGGCCCCTTTGGAGAGCAGTTCAGGGCCAGAGGAGAAGGACAGAGCCAGAAAAAGGTCTTTCCGCCCTGGTGAGCCAGTTTAGAGCAAGACAAGGTGTCATCTCACCTTCTCCCTAACACACTGCTGGATTCCCTCCTACCCTGACTTGCATGCATCACCCCCACAACCTGGGCTGCAAGTGCTTACGTCGGGGGTGGGGGGAGGGCAGTGTGTCCACATCTCCTCTCTCCTGGGGACTCTGCTAACCATGCTGCTGGCAGGTACAGCAGGACCTGCAACACCCCAGCATTGCCCACATGACCAGAGGTGCACGGGGAGGTACCCTTGGCTTTTGGCAGCCCTTTGCCTTCCCCCATCCCTCATCGCCACCCGTTTGATAAGCCACAGCTCACTGTACCCCAGAGCAAACACAGAGCCCCGGATCTGGCAGCGGCCGATGCCTCGTGCACCCATCCAACGGGGACCTTTGTGACCCGCCGCCCCTGGAGATGCACCCTGGCCTGGAAGGAAAGCAGATGGGACCTGGGCCACCATCCACAGCTCAGGTGCAGCCAGTGAGCACCGGCAGCTTACCCAGGGTTATCGAAAAGGGGCCCTTTATCCCAAAGTCAACTCAAGTAAGTTACAGGCTAACGAGGAGGGTGGGGAAAAAACCCCATTTGCTTGACTACAGCGTTTACTGGAGGGGAGGCAGGGGGCTTACCAATGAATTGTAAAGGCAGAGGTATCTCCAAGGGCCCTTGGGCTGACGGAGACGTATGCCAGCGGTGATGCTGGGATGGTGACGCTGCAGATTCCAGGTGCCCTGGCTGCTATTCGCACCCCAGGCGGGTTCAAGCAGCTTCCCCTCAACCTGGGGACAGGGTCAGAGGAACAGCCAGATCGTCCAGTCCCCCGGGAGGAGGAAACCAAGCAGATTGTGCTTGGGAATAAAATAAGACTACAATAAAAAAAATCCACTAATGACCAATTTCCATGTTAGAAGAGGGTTGGGAAGTGATGCCAAAAAAAGCAATAAAAATTCCACAAAAGCAACCTTTTCAACTGAAAACCAGCAGGCACGAGATGTTCCGGACCAGATGTTGCTCTCTGAGAAAGCCCCCGGAGCCAGGGATGCTCCTGCCAAGCGGTGCTGCCGGTCAGACCCCGAGCACAGTGAGTCTCTGGAGCCCTGTCCCCAGAGCAGCCCCATCCCGCTGCCCTGGGGGTGGGTGTGTGGGAGGTTCCTGCTCCCCCCTCAGCCCCCAGAACTTGCTGGGATGTAAAAGCCACCCCAGGAATGGTCCTTTCACTCCCAAAGGGTTTATTAACTGCGCTCGAGGCTGTGGAGGGGTTTTTGCCTGCTGCTTGCTCCCAGGGAAGGAACTCGAGCAGGAAACATGCTGAGTGATGCCAAGATGCTCAATTACATGCGCAGACCTGGTAAATGCACCCAACGCTGCCCCCAAAGCTGCCACCCACCCCACAGGCAAAGCGTCCCCACTGCTCCCGGTGACCGAGAGGGATGTGGGACATCAGGCTGAAACATCACGGCAACACACCCACCAGCTTCCTCCTTAACGAAGGCTTCTCGCTCGTTAAGAGAGGAGGCCAAGCTTTCCACACAGAGGACACAGCCTTACAAGCATCTGGGCAGCTCTGCACAGCACCAAGTCCGGGCGAAAATCACCCAGTGTGCGTCAGCCACGAGTTTCCCAGGTTCTGCTGATTTCCCCACCACCACCACGTCTTTCCCTCTCAGCTCCTCGCTCCCTCCTACCCAACATGACCCATTGAGTCCCACACCAGGCTTCTCCGCTCTCACGTTTTTCCCCAGTGGCTCCAAAACCACATCAAGGCAACGCCGGAAGCCCCCATTAGCCTTACAAATGTCCAAACCATTTTCCAGTCCCATCCAGTTCCTTGTTTCAATTCTATCTTTGGCAACAAGCTCTCCAGGCTAATCAAGTCCCACATCAAAAGCCAAAAACTACACACGTGCTGCTACCACATACATTCCTCCACCCACAGAGCCAGGGGTTTTCTCCCACTCCCCAATATTCAAGGAGATTTAGTACCAACCAACACTGTTGCAGGGGTTTTTGTCTCCACCACCTCCCATCTGTCAGTGCCTTCTCTGAGCACTGGCTCTCAGCAGGACAGGGAACATCTTCCCAGAGGGCAGCAGCACCGTTGCTCCACACATATCAGTGCCCAAGGGAGGAGAAATGTGGCTGGAGGACAGAAGAACCAGGGAGAGCATCCCACAGGTGGCAGAGAAGAGATGGAGCGACGGGGTGCGCATTGCCCCCAGCCCCACCATGTGTCACACAAGATGCTGCCTCAAGGCTGCACACCCAGCCAGCACAGGACGCTCTTGGAAAGGATTCATCCCCGACGCCTTCTCAGATGTCATCAGATACTCTGTAGGATCGTTAAAATTCTTTATTAATCCCACACCTCTGGGCTGCTGATACACATCCCATACTTAATCCCAGCTGGCTCCTTTGAGCTTTGAGCTCTCTACTGAAACACCAGAAATCATTCTCTTCTTGCTAAACTATGGGAGCTAGGAAGAAACACGAGGCACTCACTGGGGGTGTTATGTCAGGGCGTCAACCATCACCCCAAACACTCACCAGGACAAGAGAGAAGGTGGCACCGCGTGGCCCCTACCAGCCCCACGCGAGCGGGTTGCACTGCTCCATCCCTCCTCCTCCTCCTCCTCTTCCAGCTCCCTCTTTCCAAGCTGGAGGAGATGATCATCCTGGAGGCGATGCCCTCTGCAGAGCAGCCCCAAGCTCAGAGCATCGCTCGTGGCAGGGTAAAGCGTTAGCTGGAATGATGTGGGATGGATCATCTCCCTCTGCTCTCCAGGCGCAGGGCAAGTAGCCCTCCTTGAAGATGGAGAGAGACTGGAGTCACAGGACACAGAGCGATGGTTTTAAAGATCCTAGGTTTAAATCAAACGTAAGGAAGAGAAGTTTTTAACACTGAGGGTGGGGAGGGCCCTGGCACAGGGTGCCCAGAGAAGCTGGGGCTGCCCCAGGATACCTGGCAGGGTTCAAAGGCCAGGTTGGATGGGGCTTGGGGCACCCTGGGCTGGGGGGTTGTCCCTGCCCGTGGCTGGGGGTGGGCCTAGATGACCTTCAAAAGTCTCTTCCCACCTGAACCAGCCTGTTATTCAATGATAAAGCAAGAGCAAGTACATCAGTAAAACTGCACAGGCATGAGAGTGAGATGCAGAAGGGCAGGTTGTCCCCTGTCCCCGGGGCACTTCCTCAAGAGCTGCCATGACAAGCCGCGGGTGCTTGACAGAGGACACCACAGTGGCCTCCTATGACACAGACTGTAGTAAGAACAGCCCTCCCTTGCTATCCTGAAGGACCAAGGACAGACCTCAGCCCCACCAGACACCCTACGGACCACCACAGTAGCGGCTGTGTTGCCTGTCTGCTAGGGTCCTCAGCATCCTCTGCAAGCTCTGTGTTCATACAAACAGGAGGGGAATCAACTTTTTAAAAGGGTAGACAATGGCAGGACAAGGGGGATGGATTAAAGCTGAAGGAGGGAAAGTTTAAATTAGATATTAGGGGGAAGTTTTTTACAGAGAGAGAGGTGAAGGGCTGGAACAGGCTGCCCAGAGAGGGGGTGGGTGCCCCGTCCCTGGGGGTGTTCAAGGCCAGGTTGGATGGGGCCCTGGGCAACCTTGTGTAGCTCCAGGCCTGGAGGTTGGTGGCCCTGCCTGTGGCAGGGGGGTTGGAGCTCTGTGATCCTTGGGGTTCCTTCCAACCCAGACCAGACTGTGATTCTATGATTCATGGGTAGATGCAGCTTTGGATCAGCCCTCACCCGCTCCCCCCTTCCCCGTGTCTGCTCCCTGCTCCACACGCTCCATCTCTTTAAAAAGAAGCCGTGACATCCCTCCTCTGGAGACCAGACCATTTCCCATCAGCATGGTTATCTGCTTGGGGTTTTTTTTTAAGCCTTGTGATAGTGCTTGAAAGGAGATTGCACCACACTTCTCCCCGTCTTCTCCAGGTTTGCAATGCAGCGGCGCCCAAACTGTGTCAACACAAATGCCCCAAGAAGAGGTCATTCCAGCTGCTGGCCAAAATAAATAAGCTGCAGTGTCACACAGAGGCTGCTGCTTGGAGCAGAAACCCTGCTTCTCTGGGATTTTCCAGCAGCCATAGGGAAAAAGCAGCTCGGCTCCCTGTCCTCCCAGAGACACATGTCAGCGGGGAGCTGCCAGGCACCCACAGCCACGCGGGGCTAGGAGGCACCTGGCCTGAACTCCTGCTCCACACACAGAAACCTGAAATCCAGTTGGAGTTCTGGGGGAAGGATGCTTTGGAGGGGCCGAGTCCAGGTATGGAGCTGCAAAAGCACTGAGGGAATCAGGACTGGGGTTGGGAAGCAAAGAAAACCCCTGTCTGGAATTGCAGCCACTCTGCAGGGCCACACACTCCATTTTTAAACTCTTTCCAGCCCCATAGTGTCATCTGAGTGGGGCTGCTTCATCCCTGCTGCCTCCTCCACGGGGTGGGCAAAGGGGGGTGGAATCCATCTACCCCCAGGAGCATTCCCTGGCAGGGTGCAGGGACACATCCACAGGCTTGGCTCCTTCCAGGTACCGGCAGCCCCGGGGCGGCTCTCCCTCCCCACCAGCTCCCACAGCAGAGAGCAGCAGCCCAGATAAAAGTTTTGCAAACAGAGGTCCCACAAGATGATAAGATGATGAGGAGCCCGTGGAGCCTCCCAAGCGCAGCATCCTCCCCAGCTGCTCCAGCCCAGCTCACGGACCTTGGCAGCCAAACGATGCTGGCAGGACTGAGAGGTGCCAGCGCTACCAATGCCAGTGGGCACTGCCCACAGCCCACTCCCCAGAAGTCCTTCTCCTAGTCTTTAGAAGGAATTCTTAAAATAATGTTTGCCAAAGCTCCCATCCACCTGTCAAAAATCCCCAGGCACTGGTGCCAAAGCTGTTACGTCACAGCCCGTGAGGCGCTCTGCACGGCACCTGTTTCATCTCTGAAGGCATGTGCTTGCAAGGAACCCCAGCTGAAGATGGGAATAAAAACAGGCTCGAGCCTCCACGTCGACAGCAAGCAGCTCAGGCACCTGCTCTATCTATCGAGGGGAGGAGGCAGCTCAGCTTCACAGGTGCTTCCTGCATCCTCATCATCACCAGCAGCCAAGAGACTCGATGGACCAGCCCCAAAGTGATGCAGAGAAACGAGGTGTGAGAGATGCTGGATGAAGTCAGGCTGTCTCCACCAACAGATTGGGGCCACCCTGGCCAAACCCCTTTGCAAACCCCTAACAGTGGGGATCCCCCATCCCCAGGGACCTGTCCCAGGGTTGTTCCCCCTCCTGGGACAGGGGATTTCCCCAGCATCTGCTGCCCTGTGCATGGGGGACACCCACAGCCTGACACATGCCCAAATTCCCCTGTGCTCTTGGGACGGGTCTTGCAGCAGCACCCCCGCAGCATCCTCATCCCCTTCCTGGCTACATGCCCTTGCTGAGGAATCCCAGAGATCTGGTGATAAGAGGCAAGACCAGCTGCGGGCAGCTAAGCCCCCAAATTTGCAAGGCAGGCAGATAAACAGAAAGGTTATCTGGGTGCCAGGATGGCCTTGGGAACAAACATTCCTCCAGAGCCATCACAAAGGAGGGCTGGCAGAACAGGCCCTGCAGTCCTTGGACGTTGAACCAAGGGAAGGGGATAAGAAAAGAAGGAAGAAGAAAGAAAAGGCGACACCAACCCTCTTGCAAATTCTTTTAAAACCAGATTTGTGGCCTGGCTCTAGGAGACAGCCAAGTGAGCAGGGTGAAAGGGGCATGTCCCTGCCAGCGGGGACCGGGCGCAGGCGGGGGTCCCCCGACATTTAACCCCTCTGCACGCCACGTGAACCCTCCTCAGGGTCCCTCAGCACGGCTGCTCAAAAGCAAGGGCAGGGGGAATGCAGCTCCAGCTCTGCAAAGGGTCCTGGCCAGCCCTGCCTGCGCAATGCCGTGCCGGGGGCGGGGAGCGGGGTGGGAAGGGCACGCATCGCTCTGAGTAACCGCTGTTAAAGCACCTCCCGGCCCTCCAGCTCAGTTTGGCCTTGCTGGACGGTCTCCAGGGACCTAAAATAGTCAAATTAGGATTTCACATAGGAATGATGTTCCCGTCTCTAGAGATCTCCAAGGGGAGCTTTGTTCCCACAGCCCCCGGGGAGGCACGGAAAGCGGCGTCACAAGCCCAGTCCAGGACACTTCCAGACACACTGGGGGAGTGCTGAGCGTCTCCAGGCTGCTCTCTTCCCCTCCAAAACATGTCCCAGCCTCTGCACAGCCATGCCCTGACTCTTCCTGGACGCCACAAAGCCTTACTCCAGTAAATAATCCAACTCCACAGCCTGGCACCCATCCAGCTCCCACCTCACTTGCACCTGGGGCAGCCCCTTGCCCACGCTTCTCACCCAGCCCATGATGATGGTGAGAGGGGCACGAGCCATACCTGGGAACCTGCTGGCAAGCTGACAACGCTCAGTGCAAGCAAAAGACAACCAGAACATCGCCACAGAGAAGAGTCACCCTCCTCACCTGGTTCTAGACCACCTCTTGCAGCTCAGCACCCTTGGCAAAGGGGGTTCCTGGGCCGTAAGCAATGTTGGGGGCTTCCCACGTCAGCCGCGGCTCTCTCTGCTGCCTCACATCGGGCACGCATCCAAAGACCGGCTGCGAGGGGAGGAGGGCTGGCAGTTGGGAGGAAGCTTCCCCGGTGGGGAGGTAAAGTTCATCAGGGAAGCAGGCTCCGGCAGCGGGAGAATCGGCTCGGGTGCCCCGTGAGGGAAAAGACGGGCTCAAAAGCTGAGTCAGCACCGAATTCCCCGCTCCCAGGGCTGGAGCAGCTTGAGAGCAAGAGGAGCGGTTCGTTCGCAGAGCCCCGAAAAGCAGGGGAAGGGCAGCGAGTGGGGTGGGAGGTGTCACGTCCCTGGGGCACGCACCCCAGGCTTCCTACCACCCGCAAAAACTTCCAGGAACACGAAGTCACGGGGAGGATGTCTGCAGAAACAAACTCCCCCCCCCAAGGAGCACCACGGCCTCGGGGTAACGCCATCCCGGCTGTCCCACAGCCAGAAGGGACCCGGCAAACCACCCGCGCCCCAGGAACGCTTCCGAGCGCACCACGGTGTCTCTCCAGGGCACACGGTTCCCCCAGCATCCCTTCCCGGCACCCCCTTAATGAGGCGGGGCACACGGGACCCCAACGCTGTCACCCTCAGCGGCCAGGAGGGATGAGGCTATTGAAGAGATGCGTGGGGCAAACTCCCCCCATCACCCTTCTCTTTGGGGACCGCTGGGTGCAGCATTGGGTTTGAGGGAAGGCGCGACCCCAAAACGCGTGCTGGGGAGCGGGGGGAGTGCGCTTGTAGAGTAGCCCAGGAAACCGGGGACTTCAGGACTGGGGTCCGGGACCCCGGGCACGACGGCAGGGACCCCCCTCCCCAGCATCCCGCTCACGTTACCCGGCTCCTGGCAAGCAGCGGGGACCAGCAGGACAAAGAGCCCGAGCAGCAGCCGCCGCGGGGGGCACCTGTGGGAAGGGAAGGAGAGAGCAAGGGGTCACCCATCCTCCCGCCGGCTCCGGGCTGCGCCCCCCGCCCCGTAGCCCCCGGGAGCCCCGGCGGACCGGGAATCCCCCCGGTGCCGGTGCCCCCGGGTCCGCCCCGCACACAGGTGTCTCCCAGCCTCGGTGGCATTGCTGCACAGCCGTGTCGGCGGACCCCGGCCCCGGTGAATCCGGGGTTCCCACAGCACCGGTGCCCCCAGGGTCCCTCCACGGTATACCAGCAACCCACCCCCGCTCCGAGCCCCGTCAGCTCCAGAGTCCCGGTGCACCGGGGTCCCAGTGAGCCCCAACCCCGGCTGCTGCGGGGTCCCTGCGCTATGGGTTCCCCCTCTCAGCTCCGGCGGCTCTGCGGTCCCAGAGCACCCCAAGCCCCGCGCCCGCAGCCCACCAGCCCACATCGCTCACCCGAGGCGCATGGTGCCGGCTCGGCGCGGGCCGGCTGGCGGGGAGGGGAAGGACGGGGAGGGGAGGGGAGAGAAGAGGAGAGGGGAGGGGGCCGCCTCCCCCCGAGATAGGCGNAGGGCGGGGGAGGGGCGGCCCGCCCCGGGCTGGCGGTAGAACGGGCGCGTCGGGGCTCAGCCCGCCCCCGGTCCCGGGGCTCGCACCGCCGCTACCGGGTGGGGGTCAGGGACACCTCCCCGGAGCATTCGGGCTCAGAGCCAATCCCAGCGCAGCCTGGGGAGGGGGGCAGAAGGTGGGGGGATCCCCTCCCCAAGGAGCCTCCTCGCCCCGGGATGTCGGGGAGAGCCTTCGCCCCCAAAAGGGCGCCGGCAGCCCGGGCCTGCCCCAGCATCGCCCGCTCCGCCAAGCCCGTGGCTTTGGCTCGCCGGCCGTGCCTGGTCTTGAAGGAGGGAGGGAATCAGGGAGCTGAGCGCCTTCCCTCTCCCCTCCCCGGTCCGAGCAGGGGTGCTGCCATCTGGGCGCCCTATGCCCTCTGCTCCTACCCCAGCAGCCCCTTGCTCCTCCTCACTGTGAGTTGGGGGGGTGGCGGCTTGGCAACCCCACGAGCCTCCTTTGCTGCCCTGGTGTGATGAACCCAGGGGTCCCTGAACACCCCCCGCCCCGGGACAGCCCTTACCAGGGCTTTGGAGGGCCAGAGCCTGAGCAGCAGCAAACCTCACCTCACCTTTCCCAGGCAGGGAAAGGAGTGAAGGCAGGGGCTGCAGCCCACGTCCACCTCCTCCCCCCTTACCCCAGCTTTCATCTCCCTCCAGCCCCAGCGCCTTGGAGGGCAGGATAATCCCCACAGGAACCTGCCACACCTTGCTTTGTCTTCAGCATTTTAGTGCCCCGCAGCAACAAGCTTCCGAAATCCAAGCCCTGGAAGCTTTCAGGGATGTAGAAGTGATTCACTGATGGCAGAGGCGGTGTTTAGTCTAAGTCACGGTTTGGAACCAGCAGGATAAACCATGGCATCCAGCTGCTGGGCTCTGTGCTCGCCGAGGTGCTACCGTCATTCCAGCTGTGTCACTTGCCGTCCTTTTAGCTAAGAATCTTCTAACCCTGCTTTGCACCGTGGAGCTGAAGGCAAGCAGCCCCTCAGCACGACCCCAGCCTGGGGCCGATGAATAGACACCGAAGCCGCCTTTTGTTTGGGTGCAGAACGATTTCACGCGGTCGGGCCTGTTAAATTTATGCTTCCCCGACTGGTTGCTGAGTGATTTACCACCCCTTTCTTTTCCCAGCTGCTGGATTCCTCCGGCTTCCTTCCAGGTAGACACACTGAATGTGCATTGCCCCCGAGTACCTGAGCTGCACAAAAGGCAACACGTGGCAGCCCTGAGTCACCGGGCTGCCATTTCACCCAGGGATTTCGGAGGGGCGGATGGGCTGCGGGAGGAGCCACGATGGCACTGGGCCTGGAGAGCCTGGAGCAAGGGGGAGGAGAGTCCTGGGGCAAGGATGGTGCTTAGAAAACTCCCCCTGAGAAAAAGGAAAATGAGCCTTTCTCCCACACGCACCTCTGGGATCTTCAATGCCAACTGGCTTTTAATGGGTGAGATGGGAGCGGGTGGGTAAGCGCCCACGGCCACCTCTGAGGTGGCTCAGCAGGGAAACGGGATGCTGACCCTTCCTATCACTATCAGTGCCGCAACCAGCCAGGAGCTGCAAACCTGGTCAGGGCTGGCCCCACTGCCCACCCAGACCTTCCCATGCATGGAGGCAGCCGGTGTTTGAGCAAGAGCAGCGATGTGGCTGCTGGGCGCTGCAGCACCGGGGTGCAGGTGAACGTGGAGCTGATTTACAACCCCGACTTCCTCCTCGCTGCACCTCCCGGCCTGGCTTGTGCTCCCCTGGCTCTCACTGTGCTTGTTCTCCAGGGAAAGGCATGAGACAGGTTCAAGCGCATCACCCACCCTCCTGCCTTCACTCTCTGCCCCAGCGCCTACCTCATGCCGTGGGGCCGTGTCCTCCACCCACCCCCTTCAATCCCCCATACCCCCTCCACCCAGCAGACCTCCATGCAAAGCGCCTGGCTGACACCGGGGCAGTTTCCCATCGTAAAATCTCCTCCCGCTGCGCTTTAAAGTCGGAGAGCCGCGAAGGACAGATAATGAGGCTCGTCTTTTCCCAAGCAAACAAACACCGCCCGCCGTAGGGGGGGGACACGCTGCCAGGGAGGCGGCTCTTTCGAAAGCCGACTAAATGGAAACCAGTGGCGCTCTCCGATGGTGGCTCGGCCGCTCCCTGTCACGATTTCCCAAGCCCCAGCCAAAAAGGCCCTCCTGCCCCACAGGCTTCAAGTTCCAGCAAAACTTTTGGCATTTTTCATCTCAGCACGGCTCCTCCAGGGTCCTGCTGTTCCCCCAGCCCCTGTGCCCAGCTCCCACCCGGCTGCATCCCATGGCTGCTTGTCCTCATGCTGTTGGGTGGCCGCCGGGCAAGGACACCCCGGTGCAGGGACAGACGGGCTGTCCCAGCTCCCAGGGCACACAGCCCCTGCCAGCTCTGCGTCTGGGACAGCGCAGCAGCCAAAAAAAATTGTCACCCTGGAAACTCTACAAGGCAACTGGCCTGTTTTTGCCTCCTTTGGGCAGAGAGGAGGGGTTGGAAACGCTGCAGCCCAGGCGCGTCCCTGGCATGGCTCCGGGGCTGGCACACATGGCCTGCATCAATGTCCCTGTCCCCCCCCTTCCCCGAAGCAGCTTCGGCACAACGGCTGCCCCTGCGCTGTGAAGGGCAGCGTGTCCCCAGGCTGCCGGGTGCCCTGAGGAGCTGTGACCCGTCTGCCGTGGGAGCAGTGAGTGTGCCAGTGGACACCGTGAGCTGCCGCCACTGCCGAAAACCAGTTGATTTTGCACGGTTGCCTTGAGATGCTCCCGTGACTTCCAGCTGGGATGTGGTCAGGGGGCTCAGTCCCGTTGTCACCGAGCTTTTCCGTGTGGGAGCTTTAGGACAGGGGCCAAGGGGGCAACAAGGGACGAGAGGGGGGTGGACAATATCTGGCAAGCATCTGTGCAGGGAAACAAAAGCTGCAACAAGTGGATGGAGCAGAAGAGCAGCAGCGATGGAGCAGAAGAGCAGCAGCAAGCAGAGCTGTCCCGTCTGCGCCGCATGCCCCCTAGCCGCAGCCGTGGCCAGTCCTGTCGCTTTGATGTGCCACTTGTTCTTTTTAGAGTCACCTTCTCCCAGCTGCAACCCCCAGGTGTGAGTGTTCAGGGCCACTGGCACCAGCCTGACCACTGTCACTGCATCTCTCTGCTGCATCTGTTGTTCCATCTCAGAAGCCTGTGTCCGCCCAGGCCCAGCAGGACAGCAGTGGAGGAGCTCATCCAGGGGGGATGTCCACTGCAAAGGGCAGCACCACACCCTCCCTTCTGCTGGGACCTTCAGCGAGGATCTGGCAAAAGGGGTGATGTGACAGCATCTTGGTCTGCAAAAGGCATCCCTCCTTTTCCAGAGGTGAAGCACAGTCGTGAAGGTGGGCGTTTGGCAAGGACCCAAGGAGCTCAGACAGGGAGGGGAATAATTGGAAATCCAGCTATTCCCCCAACAAGGAAACCTGGCAAGCATGAGCACTTGGCCAAGTGGGGAGCATGTTACCCGCCCATCTAGGCAAGGGATGAGCTAAACCAGATTGGGGTTGTGGGAGGCTGTAACCACAGCATCACCGTGCCTCGCCCCAGCAGCCAGATCTGGCAGATGTGTTAGTGAGGGGCTGCAAAGAGCAGAAGGAGGAGTTATGGGGGCAGCCAGAGGCCTGGCTGGCAGCAGAAATGATCCAGGATCCAGAGCCCACCCGCACCCCTCCTGCAGATGGGAGGAGGACAGGACAGCACAGATTGCTGCAGCTCAGCAGGGGGGTGAGCTGGAGCCAGGGGACCACCATGCCATCACCTCCCACCTCAGCAGGGACAGGACAGACTCCTCTCTGTTCCAGTGCATGGCTCAGCACCCTCCATCCCTTCCAGTGCAGGGCCTAGAGCCCCACACACAGAGCTGAGCAAGCAGGGGACCCCAGCGCCGGCCACATCCCGGAGCCACTGCTGCTCTCCTTGGGCCATGTGCTGTGGAGAGCTCCCATCTGGCAGAGTCACAACATGATGGAGGTGGCCTGGCCTGCTCCCAGACTGGATATTGGCAATGAAAGAGCCAAGCGACTCAGGAGAGAGGAGGGCATGCGAGAGCATTTGCTCCGGAGCCAGCGGATACACAGCCGCTTATTCAGCAGAGGCACAGCTGAGCGCTCACCCCCNTAACCTCCTCCCCAGGGAAGGAGGAGGGGGAACAGAGGAGGGACCCCCCCTTCCTATTCCAGGGCTGGGGAGCACTGTGCAGTGTCAGCAGGGAGAGAGCCAGCCCCAGACCCCTGAACCACAGGGCATCTTTCCTGGTGCCCATCTGCACCCTTGGGCAGTGCCCACTCCCTCCCATGCAGCGTCCCCCACTGGAGACGGGCACGGGGGTGTTGCAGCAGCCCCCACTCCCTCCGTGACTCATCCACTCCAGGGGAAAGTCAATATTTCAGCACACGTCAGACCCAGGACCCAGAGAGCCATTCCATGGGAAAGGAGACGAGGTGGATGCCTCTTGCATGCCTCATCCCGGCGGCTCGCCCTTGGGCCTCTGCCTCTTGGCTGGCTGTGGGAAATGGCACTTGTTTCCCTTCCTGCTGCACAGTCACGCTCCTACACCGCCAGCAGACGATGGGAAGGGTAAGGGGGTTGACTCCTGGAGCTGTGTGAAACCCGTGGTGCAGCTGCATCCCGGGTACGAGGTGCACGTCTGGTCCCCCATAGCTTCAGCAGGACCAGTTGGAGCTGGACAAGCTGAGGAGCATCTGCAATGATGGAGAGGATGGAGCAGCTGCTGGAGCAGCTCCCTCCCCTCACATCCCATGAGTGCTGTGTCCCAGCAGGCTCTCCTCACACCTGTACCTCCCCGTTTCTCCCCAGAAACTGCAGTCTACCTGCCCTGCTTGGTGTAAGCTGGGGCCAGCAGCCACAGAGCAAGGAAACTCACCTGGATCCCTGCTTCCCGTCATAGAATCATAGAATCACAGACTGGTCTGGGTTGGAAGGGACCCCAAGGATCACAGAGCTCCAACCCCCCTGCCACAGGCAGGGCCCTTCCCCAGTCCTTTCAGAGAGACCTCCTGGAAAACAGTTTAACAGGAGAAAAAGAGCATGTTCCTCCTTCCTTCCTGAACTGACAGCCAGGTGCTTGCTCAAGGGAGAGCCTTGAGACGGGGTGAGGCAAGAGGAGAGCTCCAGAAGAGCGATGGGGCTGGCACAGTGATGGGGCTGCCATTTAGGGGACAGGCCTGTCAGCACCCTAGAGCTGCCGAGCACAACACCCATGGGCTGGAAATCCTGGATGTCTCTGGCTTAGGCACAGGCAGGTGGGTGGGAGGACACAGGTCACAGGGTAGGGTGGTGGCTGGAGGAGGGACCAGTGGGACCCTGTGTCAGTAACAGAGAGCAAACAGCCCCAAAATGGAGGGTCCTGGCATGTGCTAGTGCTGCTTTGCTGACGAGTCTCCCAGCATGCCATAGGTTGTCACCTCCTCTCTCCCAGACTGCACCCAGCATCTTCCCTGGAGAGGAACCGTCAACTTTGACTCAGCTGGGGAAAAAAAAAAAAGAGAAAAAAATTCATCAAAGTCCTTTGCTCCAGCTAGACTTAAAATAAGAGCCATCTCCTCCCTGAGAAAAGGAAATTCCCAGCTCCCTGCAGAGGAATTTGTGCTGGCTGGTCCTGCAGAGCCAGGCAGCCCCAAGCTGCCCAGGGGCTGGATGCCCTAGGGTTCTGCCCCAGTTCTCGGGATGCTCTGATCTGCTGGGCTCCCCACAGCCTGGCAGGGGGTTTGGCCACTGGGAAGGATTGCTCCTGTGAGGATCCCCACACCTGAGGATCTTTGTACACACCTTGCAGAGGTTAGTGCTGGGATCTGAGCACGCATCTGCTGACAGTCAACGTGCCCCATCCTTTCCTGGCCCAGCTAGTGCCAACCATCTCTGAACTGACCACGACTGACTGATGTTTAGCTTGTCTCTCCAGGATAACCCCACCAGGATAATCCCCTCCCCAGACCTACTGGCCACACTATTGCTGGCACAAACCAGGATGCCCTTGGCCTTCCTGGCCCCCTGGGCACACTGCTGGCTCATGGTCAGCCTGCAGTCACCCAACCCCCCCAGGTCCTTCTTTGCCTGACAGCTCTCCAGCCAGTCTCCCCCAGCCTGTAGTGCTGCATGGGGTTGTTATGTCCCATGTGCAGCACTCTGCACTTGGCCTTGTTAAACCTCATCCCATTGGTCTCAGCCCATGTGTCCAGTCTGGTCAGATCCCTCTGAAGAGCCTCCCTACCCTCAGGCAGATCAACACTTCCTCCCAGTTTAGAGTTGAAGTGTCCCCATAAAATCCCACAGTATCTGGCTTTAGGTGCCTGGTGTTGGTGCAGGAGCACGGGAAGGTTTTCCTGTGCTCTGCTACCCAGAGCTGGATGTGCTCCTGCATGACAGGGGGTCTGATTTCCCTTACTGATTGCAGTTACTCTCTCTGTTTTCCTGTGGGCATTTTTGGGAGCGTACCAAACGTTACCTGCCCTCCCCACCCCAATCCCATCAGGCCAGACCAGGTGCTCCCACCCAGCTGCCTGCTTCTGGCAGCATCCCCATCCTGTGCACATCCCTAACATCCCAAGAGTTGCTCCAAGCCCTACCATACCTGTACATATAGCCCCTTCTCTGACCCACCATCTCATCCCTACCCTGAGACTCCAGCTCTCCCCATGTTTTCTGGGTCCCACCCCTGGGACTGTCAGCGTTTCGGGTCCTGGGCACCCACCAGTGGCTGCCCAAGCAGCCTGGATGCAGCTGTCAGCTCACCCTCTGATACTCACCTACCACACCATCAGCTTCTCTGTTGTACTCCTGAGCATCTCCCTGTACTCCCACTGCACCCAGTGGGGCCAGCTTCTTCCTCCAGAAAGGTGGAATGAAGGGAGATCCAGCTGGTCCTTCCCAGTGCTGAAGGGAAGCACGTGGCTCACGGCAGGCTTAACTCTTTTGGCTGTTTGGACAAATTGGTGACATCTGCTGCTGGTTCTGCTTCATAATCACAAGCAGCACAAATAAGTACAGGCTAATTTGCCTAAAGCTTTGTTCTAAGCAAATGTGTTAATTGTGAATCTTCTCAGGCTGAGAAGGACCTGGGGGTGTTGGTTGATTCCACACTGAATATGAGCCAGCCTATGTCCAGGTGGCCAAGAAGGC
>VZTU01022693.1:0-68947 GCA_013400835.1 Zapornia atra
AGAGCAGAAAGGAAATCCCACAGGGCAGCAAAACTCACAAACAAAAAGAAAACACTGCAAACAAATGCATAAGATAAGGGAAATCAAGAGCTGCAAAGCAAATCAAGAACTGCAAGCAAAGAGGGTAGAAGTATATAAAAGCTCTGGCACTGGAAAAGGAGGAACAGGCTTGTTATCCCTCTCTATGTTAAAATTGCACAGAGTTGTTATTAGCATATCCAGCATCGTATATATGGGGAATACAAATGAATAACATTTCTGAAGCTTTATCTTCAGTTCTGTACTTCAGAAACATAGTCTCTACCTCAATTTCTCTCAATCTCAATGTTAACCACAGAAAACCTGTTAAATAAATAAAACTAAGTAGTGTCAATATTATTCATTTAATCATTTTCTTCTACAGTGTTGATGAGCACGATTTTTTTTCAGAATTGAGCACTGAAAAAAACCCCAAAACCTACCTACCTATCCTGAAATGTAAGAATACTCTCTCTTTCACGTATAACACAAGCTCAGTGCTTCTCACAGTATCTTGCATTTATTCATGAACTAAGATGCAAGTAGAGAGAAGAGCTCAACTTTGGAACTCTGTGACTTCCCCTTCAGGTTTGAGCCAGCTTGTACATTCGACTGAATTTAAGTTTTTCAGCTCAGGTGGATTTATATGAAGAAACTCTTTAACCTTACCTGAGCCTTGTATGGACTCTTATGATGAACTCTAACATACAGTATACATACACCACCTTAAGCACTTTTCCTTTTCCAGGTATGGAATGGTAACTGACTTTCACAACCAGCTGAAAATAACTCTGATGCTCTGAGTTGTGACATTTTATAATATTCCAAAAAACCCAAGAAGTTCCACAGAGGAAGAGACATGCTGAAAAAATGCACAGGAGACTGAACTTCACAAAAGTGTTAGGGGTCTGTTGGGATGTTTGCAAAAATATCAGAGAGAACTACAAAATGGAAAGTGGAGTACTCAAACATAAGGAAGGGGATTTAGAGCTTGTTGGAAAGTGGATAAGTGAGGGGGAAGTGGAGCTAAGGGCTTACTGAAAACACATAGAGATCTCCAAAATGTATTGCACAGCTCCTGAGAAAATTGCCATGCATTAGGAAACCCATCAGTCTGCTTGATGGAATGGAACTTGGGTAATGCACATTCAAGAGCCTCTTTCCTAAATGCAAATAGCAATCAGAGTCTTTGCTGAAATGAAGCTCAGTTTTGGCCTGGAAAAAACATCTTAAGATAAATTAACAGCTAAATAAAGTCTTTAAAAAAAACCAACCAAAAATCTTTCCAGTGGGCAGTAATGAAGGACTTAGCTTATTAGCTCCTGTCTGTGAGTGCAAATCAGCCTTTGCATTCATCAGTAAGACTCTCCTTACAGCAAACAGTGTTTTTCTGTTTCCTAGTCAGGAATTTAAAAAAAAAACCCTACAAATCATGACTTGGACAAATATATATATATGCATATATGCATGCATATGTATATGTATAGATTTTATGTATATGTGTGTGTGTTTGGAACCTTTGAATTTACTATATGCAATAAAGTCTTGCAGGAATATACAGCAGTCTTAGCTCCCAGATGCTAAAACAGAAGTGAGTTGGAGTAAACACCAGCTTTTAATACTGGGACTCAAAGCTTCATTTATATTTGTCATCTGAACATTGCCTGAAAGTGATAGCCATTTATTGTGCAAATCTATTCCAGTAACATTTTCTGAAACATTTCCAGGAGCTTTATATTACATGAACACATCACAACTATCCTACTTGCTTCTGAAGAAGGAAAAAAACCCAAAAAAACCAAACAAAAAGCCCCAACAAAACAAAATCAAAACCCCACAAACCTCCCACATTTCTTAAAAGATCTCATCAGAGATCTGTTATTTCTAATTGTCTCCTCTTTATCACTGTTGACCATTATACAATCTCTTCCAAAATGGCCTATATTCACAGTTTTGAGACGGGAATACTTTAAAAAGAACCTAAATGTAAAGTTTGACAAGATTTACCTAAGTATATAGTCTAGCATAATTCTAGAAAACTACCTATTGGAGGCTGACCTTTATTAATTGATATGCTTCTATTACAACCTTTCCTGAAAGCAAAAGCCACATAGCTCAGAGGACTTTTATGGCTACAAATCTGCTCTCAGGGAGTCAAGCTTAAATTCATTTTCCTGCCTATAACATTACTCTGCCGTTTCCTATTTCACCTTGGTTACACCTTATGGAAGGCAGCCCTCTGATGAGCCCTCTGTGCAACACATCCTTCCTAGCCATTCTCTCCTCACCATGGTATCACCTGTTACAGCTTATCTATGAACTCCAGGCTTTAACAGTGCTGCAAGTTATCAGCAGACGGATCTGGGCCAATATGTTACAGATTAACTGAGTCAAAGCCTCACACTGGAAACCTCAGTACTTCCGAGTATGCACACAAATCTTGCATCTTTCAGAACAATCAGGGTGATTGCAGGTTTTAAGATCTTTGATCTTACCCAATTGCCCAGTGCTTCCTTTATCAATTTATGAATTTAAGGAGAACATAGCACCTGCTTCCAAAATATGAAAGACAATTTCCACGTTGCCCCCCATCTCTCATTTAGTTCTCCCAAGTTAAAATAGTTCTCCATTCTTTGCGGTATCCAATTTTTGCATTACAAAATATGAATGCTAAAGGAACAAACTGCATTCTTGCCCTCCGTATTTAGGGCATTTTAGACAGCAGATGATAGTCAGATACATACCCCAGTGAAATAAACCTTAAGGCTTCGTTTTTTTACGTCTTAGTTCTCAAAAGTTTTTAAACAGTAACCTAAATCACGACAATCTCTGAGATAAGTAACACTGAGTATATAATATCTTATGAAAGGTACTGACATGTCCTGAAGTAGTAGATGCCAATAGTTTTGAATAGGTTAATCAACTGTATCTCAAATTTTATTTTGAAAGCTCTCTATATTCCTTACACATGTTAGTTCATCCTTCTGGTATTTTAAAATTCAAATAGATCCATTTAAAAAATTGGCAGAACACATTTGAGTAAATTTCAAACCTATTAAAAATTCATATGCTTAAAACTTACTCACAAGCCCATACACTTTAAGAAGTTTCTGCATGTCTCCCTCTGGCTGACCTTCTATACCATAATAGTGAAGTAATCCATCCTGCTGAGGAACCAAGACTTAAAAACCTCATCAGAGGAAATGAATGACACTAGAATATGGCTAAATATTCGAAAAGACTAGAAGTCTTCAAACATCTGATCATAAGTAGAAGGTCAATTAAAGAAAAACTATAACAGCAAGAACAGAAATACTTAGGACCACTGGATGATAAATACAGGAATGCTCTTCCAGGAAAAAAACTGATTGCTTTGTCTGACACATTGCAGAGTACTCTGTTACTGCCAGGCAGTTCCAGCTGTAGCAATATTCCATCAAGAGAACCGTATGAATTCTGAAAATGCAATATAATTACACCAGGGGTTCTCATATTCACCAGCTAACTGTAATTGTAACATATATAGTCCATTATTGACTTACTTAAGCAACTTGCTTCAATCATTTTCTCCTTTCTTTTTAAAACAGATCTCTCTTCCCAAGAAGACAATGGCAGCTGGGCTTTCTAGATTACACAATCACAGAATGACAGTAGTTGGAAGGGGCCTCTGCAGACCATCTAGTCCAACACCCCTGACAGAGCAGGATCACCTAGAGGTTACACAGGGCAGCATCGAGGTGGGTTTTGAGTATCTCCAGAGAAAGAAACTCCACAACCTCTCTGAGCTGCCGGTGCCAGTGCTCTGCCAACCTCACAGTAAAGAAGTTCCTCCTCATGTTTAGGTGCCTATATTCACGTTTATGCCCATTGCCTCTTGTCCTGTCACTAGGCACCACTGAAAAACACTGAAACACGGAAGAACACTGAAAAAAGTCTGACCCCATCCTCCTGACACCCACCCCTCAAGTATTTGTGTTGATAAAATTCCCTCTCAGTCTTCTCTAGGCTAAGAAGTCCCAAGTCTCTCAGCTTCTCTTTGTAAGAGAGATGTTCTAGTCCCCTATTCATCCATGTAGTCCTGTGTTTTACACTCCCTGTCCTTATTGAATTGAGAAGCCCAGAACTGCACACAGTATTCCAGAAAAGGCCTCACCGGGGCAGAATAGAGGGGGAGGATAGCCTTCCCTCAAACTGCTAGCCACAATTTTCTTGATACGCCCAGGATGCCACTGGCTTTCTTGACCACGAGGACACACTGCTGGCTTGTGATTAACCTGTTGTCCCAGATTTTTCTCCACAGAGCTGCCTTCCAGAAGGTCACCCCCTAACCTGTACTGGTGCATGGGGTTATTCCTCCATAGGCGCAGGACGCTACACTTGACCTTGTTGGATTTCGTAAGATTACTCTTTCCAACTCCTGTCCAGATGCTTCTGGCAAGCAAAATTCATATGTGACTGATGATGGTCAGGATGCATGTGGGTTATATGTGAAGTGAAAATCAAAGGATGATGTAAACTGCCATGTGTGGGCAGATACTAAATTCATGTGTCACGGGACAGGAAATGGTTAAGAACACTTGCCAGACCTCCCTGCAGTCCACTCCTATGGGATAACCATGGGAAATTCAGACTAATTTCAACTCTGTTTCCCAGCTTTTCACACAGAGGAACAGCTGTGATTTGGACCGGGATAAAGCCAGCTCTGTGTAGGCTGCATCATGGGGCAGGACGTTGATAGGCTCATCTGCAGTGTTCTGCAACAGGCAGGGAGGGAAAAGAAACGTGTTGTCCAGGATCAAGGACTGAGGAGGCCCAATGTCCTTCCAGCATCCTTTTATATATGAGACTATTTCCATATTTCATCTATACCAACTATCATGTAATTTTGCTCACCTGATCAGTTACACATACACAGTATTTTCTTACTGTAAGAAAGCCCTAGACTGTAATCACCGAGTTCTGATTTAAAAAAGCTTTAATATTTATACTGTATCAACCATACTTCTATGCTAATTGAATAACTAGGAAGGGAAGTATTAGAATCAATTAAAAAATGCAATAAATCTTGGCATATAATTCTATAGTTTGTAATATAACATATAGTATCCTATTTTAAGTTAAATAAACTTACAAACAAACCGAGCTGAATTTGCTTGTAAGCCCTCTCCCTCCTGTGTCTTTCTGTCTATATTTTATATACACACAGATTGGAGAAAGCAGATCTCATTAGTCTTTTGGTTCTTGAAAACTATTGCTTCTTAAATGAATGGTTACATCAACTACTCAATAGGAAAAACTAAAGTGTCAGAATGCCTAAGGATGTAGATACCTATTTCAGAGAAAGTAAAATTTTGGAGAATGAAAGAAAGCACAGAAGATTGTAACAGTCCTAACTTTTAAATTATCCCTCTTCTATCAAGTAGTTTAAAAAACAGAGCTGCATCTTGCCTAATATTTGGGATGTCAAAAGTCTAATGCCTGTTCAAAATAAAGATCAATTTACTAATCTAGTAACCAGAGGAGACAGCTGAGTTGGCTTACTTTTTTTTTCCCCCGATGATTAACTTTTCTAATATATAAATAGTCCTTCAAGTTCAAGACTTTTTTGCCCCTAAATTAATACCTGAATCAAAGCCATGAAGTAGCTTCTTCACTTGCTTTCATCTCCATGAAGGTCTGTTGTGCGCAGAGACATAGTTCCACAGACAAGAGTGTGGTGCCCCCCTTTTGGAAGACACTGTGGTTCTGGTTAGGAAAAAAGCCCAGAGAAGAAAGGCAAGACTGGAGCCATTGCTTTTTTCTTAGCTGGGTGCTGTCACAACAGAGGCCAGAGTTCTGTATCTTGTGCAGGATTTACAACCACAATTGCTTGTTAAATGCATTTAGATAACATCTTCCAAATGAAATGCCTCCCAGAACTCAAAGGCTGCAAAGATTTATTTATCAAGTTGCGACAAAGAGATGACACTGAACTGCTGTTGTAAATAACATCAGTGGCAGGTCTGTGCAGGTGTAACAAGCTGAACTTGTTCAGAGTAAATTTTTTTTACACTGTTCAGAGTGAATTTTACTAGCAAAAGCTTAGGTGCCTAGGAATTGATGCAGATGGTTGCTCAGAGAATACGTTTGATGGTTACACTTCTTTCACAGCTTTGAGTGTGATGTACGAAAGGTCATTAAGGGGCTAGTGGTAGAAGTGAGAGCAGAGCCCAGATGTCTGTGGATCTTTGCCTAATGATCTAGTTAGTTGCCACCAGCTTTCCATACTGTTTGAAGCACATAAACATTAATTAAACTATTAAAGACATATGTAAAACATTCTCCAGGGCCACAGGATGTAAATCCTGTGACTAAAATCATGATCTACAAATGCAATTCACCTCTACTTTCTTTTGGGTTTTACCTGTCCACATTCAAACTGCTGATGTGCCAGAACAGAACCCTAATCTATGCCATTGTCTCTGTATGACCTTTTATTTCAGGCAATACATGACCAAGAGGGATTTTTTCTGTATGTATAGAAACAATTCTTTCCAGCATTTTTCACAATCTCATATATACCAAGTGTAGCAGCAAGTCATCAGTATTTGTTACAAGATCAATGGAAATCCCAAAACTACAAGTAGAAACACTACTAGCATTCTGCTTCCCACTCCTGCATTGTGTTGTAGATAATCCTGCTTAGTGCACTATACTTCAGCATTCATTGAGTAAAAATTCACCCTAAGTAAGCTGTCAAGCTTAATTGAACTACTTTGCAAAAAAGTATCTTTCATATAGGAAATGCCTCAGAAGCATGAAAGAAAGCACTATACTGCTCTGTTTTTCTGTAACCATTGTTGAAATTACCTAAAATGGTCACCCAATTTAAGGAAGAAAGCAAAATCAACACAGTTTCTTCTGATTTGAAAAGGGTACACAGAGGGTACTTTACCTGCAATTGTTAACGTTATTTCTTCCCACAGCATTAGAGAGGTTGAAAGGTCCCACATTATTGATTTCTACAACTCGTATACAGCCAGTGAAATTGTAGACAGGTCCAGGTACCTACAAAGAAGAAAATGCACACAGTTCTTTTGCTTGCTGCAATTCTGATCATTCTTTAAAACAATTATGTTTCTGCAAAAGATTTACAACATAATTTGTCCCTACTGCTGAAGAACCCTCTCAATCTCCATTTTTTCTCTAATGAAATTCTATTAAAAAAAAAAATTGAATGGGAAAAGAAATTACAGTAAGATAAGCTTTGAAGAGTCTACTTCTAAGTTTACTACTTCCCTGCTCAAAAGACAGTTTGTGCCATTAATCATGTTTCAAAGATACCTAAGGCCCTACTAAAAATGAGAAACACTGTAGGGGCGCTGAAAAAACAGGAAAATAAATTGTTATGCATATCTCACCATCTAAACATGTAACACTGGCACAGTATGTTATAATGTATAGACAGATGTTATAATGTATAAACAAACCACAAAAAATGTTGCAACAGAGTCTTTATAGACTGGATTGCTGGACTGAGACAAATTCTTGGTCACATAAGAACACATGTACCTGTTTTTGGAGCTGCAAACAGGTACGATTTCAGAGTTAATATATTAAATTTCCTGCCAAAACAGGAAAAAAGTACTTCAAGGACCATCCATGAAGATCAAAGTCACTGATAGACTCGAACAGGGACTTGGAAGACTACTCAGGAAGAAAATACACTAATAGTGTTAGAGGTTATACCCTGTGGCACCTAAATGACTGCTGGTCATAAGCCTATAGGAGGAAAAGCAAGTTTAGGCTTGGTCCTTAGCGCTGGACTGTTGCTATCACTGACCATGAAGTCAGGTTTAGACACCTGCAGGTTTAGACACCTGCAGAAACAAAAAAATGAAAGTCAACAAGGTCATAACTTTGCACAGGAGCACTACATAAAAACGAAGTAACTTTTACAAAGGAAATTCAAAGGCACATCCCAAAGGGTAAAGCACGTGCAGATGAATACTTAAAACAAGTTATCAGAGGTTCACAGAAAATGTAAATAAACTGATAGGGGAAAAAAAAATACTTTAGAATCCTTTAAAACCAAGAATGTTTAAATAGCAAGGTAAAAAAAGTTTGTAATGGCTAAAATGGTATCCTTTAAAAGCTGAGGTCATGTCCAAATGAAGGAAAATAGCAAGTTAGATAAACACTGGTAGTAAAAACCCAATAAAGCAGGCTAGCTAGGGAAGGGGAAAAAAAACCCATCTTCAGGAACAACTTCCTAAAAGCATAATGGTGAGCATTAAATGTTTGTTAAAACCTAACAGGAGCAGTAAGACTGCCAGAAAGGCTACAGGGCCAATTCACAATCACAATATAAAAGGGTTGTTCAAAGAGGTAAGGCTCTAGCAGGAAATGTAAATAAACCCACCAAACCAAAATTTCATGTAGAGGAGCTACGGGAGGTTCCCATGACAGTATCCCTCTTTAGAAGGAAAATATCAGTGATCTCTCTCAAATGGAATTATTGCTGGAGAATGTTTTAAAATAAGTTAACAAAATGAACAGTAGAAAAATAATATAAAATAAATAAAATATAAAATCCAGATAGTCTCTGCCCAAAAATGCCACTGGAAGTTACTATGGTCATCACTTAAAATGTCATCCAAACCACAGTAATGCTACATGTGGATTTTTAGGTTTTGGTTTTGTTTGATTTAGGTTTGGGTTGTTCTGTTGTTTTTGGGGGGGGGTTAATGCTTTGGGAAAGGGGAACAAAACTAAGGAATGCAAGGGCACACCTCAAACTATGGATCCGTAAGTACCAGTTCCACTCCAGACAAACCATTAAGAACTACATTACAGAACAGAATTTAAATATCCATAGATGAACATAATGTACTGAGGAATAGTTGAGGTTGTTTCTGAAAAGGGAAATTGTAGCTCACAGGTGGAACACTGAATATGTGAACACGGATGCCTTGGCACATAGCCTTTGATTTTCAAAAGGCTTTTAACAAGTTTCTGTGCCAAAAGATTCTGAAGTAACTCAGTCACCCTGGGATAACAAGGCAGGCCTTCAATAAATTAAGAGAATGGTTAAAATAGAAGCAGAAAACATGTGAATAAATAGTGACCTTTCTCAATATCGAGAGCCCCCAGAAATTCCCTCAGCAATCTGTGTTAGGGTCTGTGCTCTTCAGCATATTGATGAGTGGCTCACTGTGCCCTCTATTACTCAGGGCAGCAAAACCAAAAACCTTCTTCTCTGAGGTTTTCACAATATGCTAAAACCTCATAACATGCAAAAACTGTAAGGTATGCAAGGATGATGGTAAACAAGAGTTACTGAACAGAGAGTGATTACACAGACTATGATTCTTTATCCAGGAAAACCCACCATGAAGGAGAGTTAGAACAGAGTAGTGTGCAGATGCATAAGAGTTTTAAGACTTTCTCACAATGCAGGATCGAAAGGACATTAAATTATATAAATCAGTGCAAAGATGAAAGCAAGCTAAAGGGCATCCTTTTTGTACAACTTAAAATTAAGATGTGGAACTTTGCCACAGGTTGTTGTGGATGATCTAAGTCTAAGTGGGGTCAAAATTGGTCAAATTAACGGGAAGACATTTTTTACAAAGCAGTCTCCCTTATCTCTTTTCTTATTAAATGTCATAAAAAGAATGATGACCTCTAGCCTGTATATTTTGCCTTCTTCCTTAACAGACAGTAAACCATGTTTAATATTGTGATGGCTTTTTGCTCTGTCCAGAGCCTTGAGGTAAAGCCACCTGCCCTTTTCTTTAAAGGAGTAAGAGACTTTGTAAGACCGAAATATTTTAAAATAAGTTTTTACTAGAACACAAAATACTAAATTAGAAAATGACAACCATTTAATAGAGTTCTGATGTACTGGGTGAGACAGATAAATCTCCTACCTCCCCTCTCTGTCTTGGCAGAGACTGTCATTTCCTCTAACCCTGCCTTTTAAGAAGTTCGGTGACTTTGGTGTAAAAGCATTCAGTGTTCTAGATGCACACAGCTGCTTCTGGGTCCCAAGGAAAATCTTCCCTCTGCCATCACTTCTGCAAGGTGGTTGCAAGTCACCTCCAAGCTTTAAGCAAGCACTCTTGCCCTGCATTCAGCTAGGATAGAGTTAATTTTCTCTCTAGCAGCTGGTGTAGTGCATGTTTGGATGAGAGCAGTGCTGAAAACACACAGATGGTTTCCCTGTTGCCAAGCAGTCAAGGACTTTTCAGCTTTTCATGCTGCCCTGCTAATGAGAAGATGGGGGGGGCAGGGGGGTGCTCATGAATCTAGGAGGGGACACAGCCAGTTCAGGTGACCCAAACTGACCAAAGGGGCTATTCCTTACCAATGATGTCATGTTCAACATAAAGGGGGGCTGGTAGGGGAGGAGCGCATAGATCCAGGACATGCAGTTTGGGGATGGTCCAGCTTCAGGACAGCTCTGTATGGCCTGAGTTGTGCAGTTTGGTGAGAAACTGTATTGGGTGTCACCAGCTCTGTGTGTTTTGCTATACAGTCCTGTTATTGTTATTTTTCTGCTGTCCCAGTAACCTGTCCGTATCCCAATCCTTTTTTGCTTTTGTTTTTTTTTTGTTTGTTTGTTTGTTTTCCTCCCTCAGCATCATTTTCCCCCTGTGGGGGAGAGCAGGAGAGCAGCTGTGTGCTTGGTGCTCAACTACTGGCTGGGGCAGAACCATTGACAACCCTGGTCCTCTCAGGAAGAGCCTCCTTTCCTCCATCAGGTTTTCTGAATGGGGCTGCCAAAAGTGGCTCACAGCTTCTCCAAAAGGGAAAGATCTCATCCTCCCAACAAAGAGGTCCTCTGCACAAGTATGGCGTGGGTGGAGCAAGGCGAATTGCCGCCTTCTGTGCTGTTCAACAGCTCTGAAACACAACACACTGCAGCATGTCACACACAGCAAACAAAACCTGGCCCCCCGACCCAAGGGCTCAAAGTAGTTCATTAACAGTTCACTGTTTATTTCCTTAGCAGCAAAGGCCTTAGGGCAGTTCAGACTTTAAAACAGATATATTACTACACTGCACAACGTGGAAAGTGATGTAACTGTTTAAGGTGGCATTTGAAGTCAGTAAAGCAGGAAGGCTGGCTCTTTGTGTAGGGACCAAGTTTTAGAGGATTGCACTGAGGCTTCGTGGAGCTTAGAAATAAACAAAACCCTCATTCAAGGACTGGATGTGGACAATCACCTTCTCAAAGTTACACTTTGCATACTGAAAGAACAGTATCATTGGTATATCATGATGGCTGACACAGACTATTGATACGGATTATGGATGACAGAAGACTGTCTCTCTTCCACATCATTCCTTTTCCAGTCTCTGGCAAGCAACAAGGAAGTAAGCATGAGGGACTGCCAAGTGTGACAGTCAGCAGTCTCCTGCTGCCATTATCATGACAAATTATACCAGGTAATCTTTGAAAAATATATTTTCCTATTAAGTTTCACATTTTACTTTTTATAAGAGATGCTTGTTCCTCTTCCCTTCCTGCCTTTTATAAACACTACATAAAATTATTTTCAAATTAACAGGATTCAGGATCTCTTGTAAATCTAGTGTTAACACTGACAGAAACAGAGTTATGAGTTGGAAATGACATGGGATCCAAAACGCTGCCAAAAAATCCCCAACTGAACAGCATTGTGATATTTGCTGATAAAATCAACTTAGAACAGTTCTGCTGCTTCTTCTTTCTCTTACCCTCCTAGAAGTTTCAGCAAAATTTAATTATGATTGTTCCAGTCACACCATGTATGTTTTTCAACAAAAGCCCTCATTCTTGGGTTTATAAAAACAAAAAAATAAAAACATAGAAAACAAAAGGAATCAGTACATGCCAAGGTCAGATACAATAAAGTTTTAACATTTACAACAGCTACTGTACCTACTTAAATTCATTCAAGACTCTGAATGTCAGGTTGGTATAGGGAAAATTCACTGTGGCAACCTATGATCCATTTTGCACACTGAACAGCAAATTGGTTTGGGAATAAACATTTATCTGCATATGCCCCCAAACACTATTATCAGCGAGTATTTTAACAACAGGGTTTCTTTCCCCCAAAAACAAACATAATGATTCAGCTCCCAATAATTTATCTTACATTGCTACATGTATATTTTGAACAGAATACACACCTCTAAAGTAATACTAAAATATAAAGTAGTATTAATATTAAAATACTTCTTTGTTGTGTAATTATAACTACATCATAAGCGCTTTGGTCAAACAATTACTTCCCCTTGGACTGCTATGCTACCTATACAAAAATTAATGTCTTCTTAGAGATATCTAGGAATCAGGGCTATTGCCACAAGTAATCAGAAGTAAGCAGCTTTTGTTCTGCTATTTTTGAGAAGAGATACTCGTTTCTGATTAGGAGAGCATTAAAACGTAGACTTCACATGTAGCTGGGTTTCCTCCCATTTACAAAAATACATTAATATGCTGACAAACTGTAATGCTTAAATTGCCTGAAAATGTCAGGGTCATAGCAACACCAGAAATTTAATTTAATACGATTCACTATTCAGAAACTATGCAGATATGTTTGACATATAGTAACCATGCTCTTTAAATGCCCTTTATACTTGACAAAAATGAGTACAGATACTTACCTGGTAGGAAAAGTTCACACATATATGCCAAACCATTTATTAACATCCCTTACTGACTAGCCTAAATTAGAGCTGCTGTTAGGTAGAATTAACCTAGAATTGAGTTCCCAGTGAAATGAGCAGCCTGTCATTTCACTACAAAGTCATAAATAATATGAGGTTTTGGCTTATGATCAGAGCATGTATAAAAAAACTGTCATTAACTCAAAAGAAAATAAGCACAGCACAATCTTTCCTTATTTGTCTCTGCACAAGATACATCTCATTTATCTAAAAAATTCTCAATATAGATATCACAGTGAACCAGGATACACGATTCACTAGCCTCTCGCATCTTTGTGATTCCTGTCTGATTTTAGAGTCTGATTTATATAACTCTCTGCAAAAGATTCTGAAACTTTTCAAACTGCAGTATTTTAAACATCAACAAAATGGTCCAGGCACGCATTCCTGAATACTCAAATAACATTTTTATTTATATTTACTAACAACATGGTGAATAGTTTGGAAACTAATATATAAATCCAGGATAAAAATCAACCTTGAGAGAAGTTTTTCTACTCCAGTTCTGGTTCTTGCTGGTGATTAAATCATATTAAATAGAATCATAGAATCATCAAGGTTGGAAAAAGACCAAGATCATCAAATCCTACCACCAGCCCAACACCACGGTAACCTCTAAACCTTCTCACAAAAGGAGCGCATCTACCCATTTTTTGAACAGCCCCAGGGACGGTGATTCCACCATATCCCTGGGCAGCCTCTTGGAATGCTTCACCACTCTTTTGGTGAAGAAATTTCTCCTAATATCCAACCTGAACCTCCCCTGGTGCAACTTGAACCCCCTCCCTCTTGTCCTGTCACTAGTTATTAGGGAGAAGAGGCCAACACCTGCCTCTCTACAACCTCCTTTCAGGTAGCTGTAGAGAGCAATAAGGTCTTCTCTCAGCCTCGTCTTCTCCAGGCTGAACAGCCCCAGCTACCTCAGCCTCGTCTTCTCCAGGCTGAACAGCCCCAGCTACCTCAGCCTCTCCTCATAAAACCTGTTCTTCAGTCCCCGAATCATCCTAGTTGCCCTTCACTGCACCCTCTCCAGCACCTCAATGTCCTTCCCATACCGTGGCACCCAAAACTGCACACAGTACTCAAGGTGTGGCCTCACCAGGGCGGAGTACGAGGGGATGATCACCTTCTCAGCCCTGCTGGTCACTCTGCTCCTGACACAGGCAAGGATGCCAGTGGCCTTCTTGGCCACCTGGACACAATGGTTATAATGAACTCTGAAATTAGACAAGTTCTATTCTCAACTCTTTTCAGAATGGCCAAAAAGCAACACATTTGACTAATCATCTCAGTTTTAACCTGCTCAAAACCTACTGCAACTGAACTCCAATGTCAATCTGACAAGACTTTTTTTCCAGAAAACAAAAAATAATCTCTATTTCAAACAAGCCTAAATTCCATAGGTGGTGGTCCTTCCCCTTTAATCAAGAATTTGTTCTTCAATAAATGTCATTTTACAACCCACGTTCCAGGGTTAGATACTGAATAAAATACAGAACAAAAGAAAAATATAGACTGTTGTCATTTCCTGTTCCAAAAGGAGGGAGAGATGACTCAGACTCCCTGATTCCCTTTGTTGGAATTTAAGTGAGACAACACTTAAGGTCCGTATAAAAATGTTAACTTTAATATGAACACAGAGATCAAATGTATTATTTATGTTGGCACCCTCACAATAAGATCTGAGCTATGTGGCTTTATGGGGAATCAAGGTAGGCTTCGCATTACCAGAGAAGGACGAGACAGCAAGAGAGAGACCAAGACTTTGGTAGGAACCAAGGTCAGCCTTGCTTTAATTTGCAGCTTTTGTTATTTAGCCACTTTGAGGGAAAAGAGAAAGAGTCATAGGAGAAGAGAAAGAGTCTTAGGAGAAGAGAAAGAGAGATAAGAAGAGAAAGAGGGTAGGTGGTCATGGCCTCCTCCCACTGCCTTTACCTTTTACCCAGTTATCATGGTTTTTGCTTAATTAGTGCTCAGACAATCCCTTTTCTCATGGTTTGCAAATGTGTAAGACATAATTCGTTTGCTTTGGGGATCTTCATTCCTGAAGTACAAGTAAGTTCCTCTTTTAGCTTCCACATATTCCAAACAGTCCATGTGAGGGTAGCAAAAAGGATGAAAGGGAAATGGGAGCTCCAAACCACCTTAAAGCTCTAGTCGGTCTCCTGCAATTACCAAATTAGCACCAAGACAAACAGAACATGCTTAATCCAACAGGATTTTATTCTGCCTTTGGACTCCATCTAGTGAGCACTAAAATTTACCTGCATTCCAGGCAATATGCTATAGATAGGACATGTATTTTTTCAGTCTCTCCAAGATACCTAATTTTCATAGATTTGTTGAAAAACAGCATTAGTCACAGGGACGCCACCTTGACCAAAAAATGTTAACACTTCTGTTCTTGATTATTTAAACTTTTAAAACATCAATTAATAACAATTGAAACTTGTGTATTTTGATGTAATGAAAATGTCCCTGCTTACTATAGGGGAGTTGAACTAGATGACCTTTGAAGGTACCCTCCAAGCCAATACATTCTATACTTCTAGGATTTTAATGCTGATAATTCAAGTGCAACAATGTTACACTTTGGAATGTGTATAGACACTAACTAGAGAGAATGCACTTTCCTTTGACAAGAGTTGCTGGAGTGGGGGGCGGGGGAGTGGTGGTGGTGATGCTGTTTGCTGCTCTACTTTCTAACATTTACTTTTTTAATACTTTTCCTCCTCAGTTTCAATTTTAATCCACATGCATTTTTATTGTTAGATAATGTGGTATAAACCATTTTTTATTAGAGTTTAATGACATTTCAAAATGCATAGGAAAATGAAAAGTGGTATTGGTTCTGGAAACAAAAGTAATAAAAGAAAACACTTAAAATGGGAGAAGAAATATTGTTTCACCTTCTGTACTAGCCTTAGTAAAGAAACAGTAAGGAAAGATGGGAAAGCATACTGGTAAAATTGCCTACATGCCACCATATATAAAATAAACTGGATGAAACACAAAGGAACTGAAATCTCAGTTCCTGACCAGTGCTGGCTATGAAATGAAACACTTTATTAACCTATGTATAATAGAAAAGTTTCATTTAATTAGAATGTTAATATATGACTTTACACTAAAATGGTGAATCTGTACTTACCATCCTAAAATAATTTTAATTCAGTTATACTAACACAACTAAAAGGGGCTAAGAAGTAAGTTAAATCAAGATTACGTTTTCTTCCCCGACATAGCTGCTTCCACTGAAATGTTTAAACTATTTATTGCTATTATCCTCAATCAGCATTTATCATACCTGCCATGGACAATGAACCCTATCACAAGACTTACATAAAACAAGAATGATACATCATAATAAAAATGACAAAAGAGGGGGGGAAATAAAGTCCCCAAACTGCCTAAGGGTGCTACATGTTTACACTTCTGCTCTTCATTTCTCATTTGTTCTTGCAAAACTTGCTACCCTGGTAGTTCTCCTGCTGCGGGAAACCAACCAATCAGTTCTTCCAGTCTCCTGTGCTGTATGTAGGGCAAGGAACTGAGGCTCCCTTCTCACATTGGATCTGTGAGTGGACCAGTGTAACATCTCCTGGACTGCTGTGCTTTACAGTGGGAACCAGACTGGTCCCAGACTCTGATGGAGTCAGCTCACCATATAACAGACATTCACATTCCACTTGCATTATGTCCTCATCAAAATTGACTGTCAGTGTAAAACTTAAACGTTTTGCTGTCAATTTCCAATGACTCTGCCAGTTTGTTCTGGCTGAGAATGCTTCATTAAACCACAAAGGATTAATTAAAGATCAGCAAGTCTGAAAAGATTCAAGGGTACTGAGAAAATCCCTTACCATTTTTATGAAAGTTCATCCTTGGCCAAGATTCTTATCTTTTAAAGTTGCTCTTGCCTTGCAGTTAAGCAGGTGCAATGGTGCATTTCAGAAGTGATATGAAGACACTGAAATAAGGGGGGACCTCCCTAAGTTTTATGGCTAGCAATCTCTGGCCTTTTTGTAAACAATTTCCATGGTTACACTTACAATGCATGATTTACTTTCTGTGTTTGCTATTTCCTGTTGCAGTTCTTAGCAAGTTCAACTACTGTAAGTTATCTTTTTTAATTATCTCATTAATGTGGTACAATTCCTTGCCCATGAACAAGCTGGAAAATATATTTGTCTGAGAGACCAATAGAACTAGAACTTGTAGAGTGAAATTTGGAAAACAGAGAGTGAAGTTTCTTATCTAATACAGGCTCTATCAATTGACTGTGGAAATCAACTCACCACCCTGCACTTCACCTTTTCGGAGTGCTGCTGTAGTTACACGTATTGGACACTGTGGTATGCTAATATCATACAGTAATACAGCACATTAGAAGAAAGGTGTTTGGAGTCCACTACTGTGAACTAGTTTTCAGTCCAAGGCAGTCAACTTCTGTAGTTCTGGTTCTTGATCAATCAATAACCAATAGCACAAGGCATGTTTGTATCAGATATATGTGTTCATGTACTGATGAGTCTGATGATACACATGGGTTGGTGTCAATTAAAGATATTCTATGGTATCTAAAATTAGATTTAGTGGGAAAGATTTCTTTTGGAATCATAAAAGTTGAGCTACAAAAGAGAGGGGTTGAAGAAAGAAGTTGTACATATGTCTGAAGTAGAACCTGACGCATATGGTATTCAGAAGGGGTTCATTATCATAGAATCATAGAATGGTCTGGGTTGGAAGGGACCCCAAGGATCATAGAGCTCCAGCCCCCCTGCCACAGGCAGGGCCACCAACCTCCAGGCCTGGATCTACACAAAGGGTGCCCAGGGCCCCATCCAACCTGGCCTTGAACACTTCCAGGGACGGGGCATCCACTACTTCTCTGGGCAGCCTGTTCCAGCACCTCACCACTCTTTCTGTAAAAAACTTCCCCCTAATATCTAATCTAAACCTTCCCTCCTTTAGCTTTAATCCATTCCCCCTGTCCTGCCATTATCTGCTCTTTTAAAAAGTTGAATCCCCTCCTGCTTATAAGCTCCCTTCAGGTACTGGAAGGCTGCAATGAGGTCAAAGTTCTAATAAAGTTGAAGGTTCTCAGCTGAAGAAGGAAGACACAAGAGGAAGGTTTCTTCATAAATTTTTAAGATTTTGTGGTTTCTTACACCCTGTCTCTACATCTTTTACAAACACCTGCAAATAGACTGTTTTTCTATATTGCAACTACCTCCTTTCTGTGGTTTTTTCCTAGCTCAGTCTCTTTTAAGACAAGACCTTCCAGGTAACACAGTATTCCTCTCACAAGATGTAAGGAATCTATCAGCTGTTGCACTATGCCTTTCAGCAAATGCCTTCACTTCCCAAAAATACTTCATGGAATCCTGAGTCTAACAGTGTGATGACATACACAAGCTATCAGGAGCAGGTGGGAACTAGTATTACGATGGTTTGCAGTGTTAGGAGCATGGAGAGCTGCCTGACACATAACAAGGTGTTTAGGAGCAGGCATGCACTGCAAGATCACCAAGATGTTAGTCACATGTATTTATGTGATCAGAGGTATATCTACAGTACACAGACCACATAAAAATGCTACCTATAATGTGTGAAGAGCTAACGAATCCATGCACTTCCAAGACACTTTTAATGCTATTACTGTCGTAAGCCTGTGTGTGTGTGTGTGTGTGTGTGTGTGTGTGTGTGTGTTTGTGTGTTCCCAAAACAATAAACTCTACTAACGAGTAAAAATTTTAAACCTTTATCAGTTCTTGATGAGACAACCAACAGGTTACTACCCACTGTTATCTGCACTGTCTTTCAGCTGGATGCTACTGTGCCTGTGACAAATGTAAGAGAATAAGAAAATCTTTCTATAATTCATCATATTAGCACAGAATGAGATTAATGGCCATTTAACTGGGTGCAACTGAGAAGTGCCCCCATGACCTGTTTTGTCATCTCTCTCGAGGAAACAAAAACCTTTAGCAAAGGAGTGAGGTAAACAGTTGGATTCGGTTACCTCATTACTTGTCTTAACTTAAATTTCCAGTTTAAGACTCACAGTCCTGAGAGACTTATGACAACATGTGTTTCCCCAGAGCTGTGAACTATTTCTGTACTGCCTACACATTGCCAGAGGTGGATGTTAGTTTATGTGGAATGTTTCCTTTTCTTCTAGCTTGCAATTCTCTTTCCCCACTTTGACTTGTATACTCTTCATGTACTTGTTGAAAGACACACCTGGTCCTGAGATTCTCATAGTTGTCCTGAGTTTTGTGCTGTTAAAGTCCTTGTCTACTTCATTTACAAATTTTATTTGGAATTGACAGTCCTTAGGAAAGTCAAAGTAGACAAAATATCAGTTATATGAACCCACATAACGCACTAGAAGAACTAGAGGATTAATCAAACAATAAATATAAACAAGTATGAAGGAACTTCTTCACTAAAAAAAAATAAATCTGTGAAATCAAGTATTAAAATGATTGAACACACATAGCAGATTCTAAACCACTTCCTCACTTGCTTCCATCACTCAGATCCTGGAAGTGAGTTCTCTCCTCCGCTAGCATCGCTTTAAGTCTCAATGCTCTATTCTTCTCAAGACCAAATCTCACCTTTTATTTTCAGTCTAAACATACCTCAGGCTGTTATTCAGGGCAAACACCACAGGGTCAGCCACTTTCCCTTCCCTGAGATTCTAATGCATTTGTATTCTTTCTCTAGTACATTCCTTCTTGAAAAAAACTCTCCAGCCATCAGAAAATTGTCAAGGCTATTTAAAGGCTTTAGAACGATATATAAAAAAAGGTGTTCATGCAACATACATCTTACCAAGCTAAAAGCATTTAGCTTTCTTTTCAGTCTTCACAGAGATTACAAGGGTCATTAATAACAGTACAGAGATTTGGTACTCAGGGGGTTCTGAACTCTTCCTTCTATTATTCTGCAGCCATTGAGTCTTCTACTGCCACAAAAAAAAAGTATATCTGACCATGACAAATAAATAAGGTGGGGTTTTTTCCTCAAAACCTTCTCCTAGAAACAGAAATATTAGATGAGAGTGAAGAACCATCTTCAGCAGGCATTGAACCTGTATCCTGGATCTCCAGTAGCAACCAATACAGGCTGCCAGGGAAAAGAACAGTAATAGACCATATGTTATCTGTGTTACTACACAGAATCACAGAACAGCTGAGGTTGTAAGGGTCCTCTGGAGGCCACCTTGTTCCCACTCCCCTGAAGAAGCAGTGTCACCTATAGCTGGTTGCTCAGGACCAAGCCCATGTGCCTTCTGAGTATCTCCATGGGTGAAGACTTGACAGCCTCTCTGGGTAACCTGTGCCAGTCAATGCTCTGTCACCCTCACAGAGAAAATGTTTCTCCTGATACTCAGATGGAGCCTCCTGTGTTTCAGTTTGTGCCTGTTCCCTCTGGTCCTGTCAATGTGCACCACTGAAGAGAGCCTGGCTATGTCTTCTTTGCACCTTCTCACTAAAGGGTTTGAAAGTATTCTGCTGTCTGCAAGAAAGCTCCCAGCAGACAGACAGCAGGGTTGCAGCATGTAAAGGGTGAGTGTCAGGAGGATAGAGTCAGACTCTTCTCAGCGATGGCCCATGATAGGACAATGGAGAACAGGTGCAAGCTGCAGCACAGGAGGTTCCACATGAACATGAGGAGAAACTTTGTCACTTTGAGGGTGACTGAGCACTGGCACAGGCTGCCCAGAGAGGTTGTGGAGTCTCCTTCTCTGGCGACATTCAAAACCTGCCTGGACGTGTTCCTGTGTGACCTATGTAGGTGATAGTGCTCTGGGAGGGCAGTTGGATTAGATGATCTTTCAAGGTCCTTTCCATCCCCTAACATTCTGTGATTCTGTGTGTCTCACAAACTGACTACAAGGCAAAATCAATAGCCTTGTTTTTTCAGCTGTTGAGTACACCTGAGCTAACAAATGGCATATAATATAGGCTCATGTGAAAAGCCAGCATACTCCTAGCATTTCAGGTTTACATTAACATTTCATATTACAATTAACTTGTGTTAATTTCAAAATATGTTCTATAGATGCATTCTGTTTTAATTTTTTTCCTCTCTTTTTCCATACTATTCTGCCTGTGTTGTGAACAATTGTCTGTAAAACAGCACTCTGTAGTCTGGAATGAGAATCTGGATAATGAGCAGTGACACAATCAAAGAATGTTTTTGATGTTTACTATTATACACAGAGGAAGCAGTCTTCAGGAGCTGTATATATAATTCTCAAATTAACTAACAGCCAGCACAGTAAATTAGGTAGAAGTTAGGTAAGTAAATAACGAGGAGGTTTAAAGAACAGAGGAGGGTGACAGGCACTGACAGTTACTTATTTTTACTCCTTTTAGCCTTCAAAAAGCACAGCATTGATACTAATAAAATAAGAAACTAATGATTTTATGCTAATGTTCCCCAAAACATTTTATTAAATGTTTTCTCTTCCTTTCCACCTTCACTTCCAAACCTCATTTCATATAGATGAAGGAGCACAAAACAGAATTGCATTTCCAATAGTTCCATGTGTAACAACTGCCAGTTCCTTCATTCCTATTACAGCAGCTTAGCTGGCTCCTACCTTCAGAGCAGAGTGCCCTTCCTGCTGGCTTGGCAAATGTGTTATTTGTCTGTTTTTCAGGCTCAGCTATTCGCTGCATGCCCAATAGGTACATTCAGATACTTAGTTTAGAGTGAAGCCATTAAGCAAACACCACTGAAGGGCTTACTTGCCAGGGATCAGGAATGGTCTCCATTTACTATAGTTTTCTATAAAACCTGCCTCTGCTACATTGCTTGCATTTGGGAAAAGAAATTAAACAACACAGCAAAATGTCAAAGCTGCCAAGATACACAAAGTCAATTTATTGTTACGGAAATAATGGAAACTTGTACGTAGAAAATCAATGAGAACAGAAGATTCCAGTACTGGGAGTGAATTGAACACAATTAGAGATGCAGATTCTAGGGGAAATGGCACAACTATGAGACTAACAGCACACATAACAGGTGAACAAATCCTTTTCAGTCTCTATTCCTCAGAAAATTTTTTTTTTTTTCATTTCCTCAAAAACACACTCAGCCTAAAAAAGACGATGTTAGGGACACTATAGAAACACTAGTTACCCAGAATAACTCTGGAAGAAGTAAGCAGGAATCACCATAACTTAATTGAAGCCTAGACAAACAAAACTACAGCTTCAATGAAGATTTTTCTCTTTTGGAAGGTAAAAGCAAAAAAGTTAAAGGCATCAGCTAAAGAACTGAAAACATCAAAGATGGGAGATGTGACATTTTCTTAATTAAAGTGGCAGAAACTTCTGGCCATTACCAGCTGGAAGAGGAAACTCGGCAATAACAAAGAACACACACAAAGAAACAGCAGAGAACTACGTATGTTGGAAGTGGAAAGTATAAATACAACATAAGATTTGCCAAAACTCAAACTGAGTTGGACCTTATGCAAAATTTAAACATGCTGAGGAAAAAAGAGTGACTGACTGCAAATGTGGAGCAGGACCAAGTTACAAATACTGCATCTGTCACCAAAATGGAAGAGTCTTACAGCGAAGATGCACTCCTAGGGTTCCCCTAGACTGTCTGGTATTGGTGTGCTGCTGATATATTTGGCACATACTATATTTGCTTCTATCTTGTTAGTATTATGTTTCCTTAAGAGTAATAGTTACCTATGAAGAAAGGGAAAATATGATTTATTTCCATAAGGAACCACAGAGTGAGAAACATTCCAGAGAACAACCCAGATGGCAGGCAACAGTTATAGCAGGGAAGTACCGGACTGCAGCCTAAGCAGAGAAACAGAACCTGCTGTTAGGAGAACACAGCAGAGAACCTGGGCTCAGAGATAACAGTGAGGAAAACAGGGTAAAAGATGATGCAAATTCACTTAACTTCAGAAAGGCAGCGGTAAACTAAAAAAACCTACCTGCAAGATCATGGTGGGTGGGAGGGGATTGTGCCTGGCACTTTGTCTGACATTATAGTAAGATTTTATTTTAAAGAGGTTAAATGTTCTAGTGATGCTTCCTATTTTGAAGAATGTCAGTCTTCTTCAGTTAAAGAAAACCATGCAGAGTATTGTGCCCAGTTAGCTTCCCGTAATTTGGATCAGATCTGGAGGCTGTCAGCTGTGATAGTATTTAGGCAGCCCTGTGTTAGGACTGCACAAAGAAGTCCCATATTTCAACATGAGCTTCACTGAAAGATCAGGGAAAGTATATAACCTCACATGACTATTTTCTTGATGGAGTACATTCCAGGGTACTTTCCTGCAGTTTATAAAACCTGATACTTCTACTACCAGATACTTCAAGATAAGACACTTTCCTTCCCCCACCCCCCAAAATGCGGTTTACTGAGTATTGCCAGGTTGACCCATATCATATCTAGGTAGTAAAGTGGCCGTCCTAGAATTTCTTTATAAAGACACTGTTAGTTTCTTGTGAAATAAATAGTTGTTACCAACTAGTCAGGCAAGACTCTCACCTCTGGACACATCTTTAACACACCAAGAAGCCTACTACAGATAGACCTACAAAACAACAGTGACACCTAACAGATGTGTAAGAGGGAATACTGTCTGGGATTCATTGTTAGCCAGAGAGGTGCCTCTGGGGTGGGTGACAGGGAGGTTGAGGGAATGTGGTGGGTTGATCCTAGCTGGCAGGTAAGCCTCCTCCCGTCACCTGCTCACTCTCCCCCCTTAGCAGGATGGTGGAAAAGAAGGGCAAAAGTGAAAAGGCTAATGGGTACATATAAAGACAGTTTAAGAAATAGGGAGGGGAAGAAAAAGAGAAAACCCAAGTGATGCCAAAGCAACCACTCCCCACCAGCAGACCAGTCCTTGAGCAATGACTTCAGAAAAACTTCCCCCCAGTTTAATTGTTGAGCATGATGTTACATGGTATGGGACATCCTATCCTTTTGGTCAACTGAGATCAGCTGTCCCAGCTGTGTCCCCTCAGAGTCTTCTGCTCTCCCCCAGCTGGCTCTGAGCAGTAAGAGCATGAAACAGAACAACCTGATGCTGTGTAAGCACTTTACAGCAATAGCCAAAACATCCCTGTTGGCAACTCTTCTTTGGTCACCAGTCTAAAAGAGAGCATCGCATGGGCTGGTATGAACAAAGTAAGTTCCACTCCAGCCAGATCCAGTAGAGAGCATCAATGTGAATTCAGAATTTCTCAGACACATGACAAGAGTAGTTGATAAAACACTTACTGTGAGTCAGCGTATGGAAATACAAACAACTTGCACTAAAGATGCTAGAGAAACGAAAAGTGATACAAACACTACTTTAATGATAACAGTGACAGAGGTGAGAAATAAAACTAAAACACTTCTGTGCCAGAATACTGTAAAAACACAGCTGTGAGAAGAAAGATTTTTTTTTATTATTATCAATTCAGGTGGCACTATATAGTTATAGTATAATAAACAAACTAGCTCAATATATACTTTCTAGCCACATGCATGCTTTTGGTTACTAAGCATGTATTTATCAGAAATGGCAACAATTTGCTCCACTTGCCATCCAAAGCACAGAAGTTTAATCAGTAAAAGTAATTTTCAATGGGATTTTGTGGGATTTAGCAGCAAATTGTTTTTTTCTTTTTTTTTCCTGAAGATAAAATCATGGATTTGCATTTTAATAAGATGGAGGTGTACACCCAAAACTTCATTTTTGTGGTATATGTCTCTCTACTTTGAAAAAACTTGGAGAAAAATCACACATACTTAAGATTAATATTGGTTTTGTCTATTAAAACATGATAAGAAGTTTGCAGAACATGCTTTTTCTCATACAATTTGACTCTTGTGGTTAGATTGCTACACCTTATGCCTAGACATTTATCATTATCAAAACTAAATTAACAGATTAATAAATTGATAAAGGAATTAGCTTTTGATTTTAGCTGTGTGTGCAGGGAATGCATAAAGCAGCACAAGGCGATATTTGTGTGTTTTCATCAACTGCAGAAAGAACAGTCTGAAAGAGATGAACCAACAGTTCCCAAATATGCAAGGAAAAAGTGGTCAACTAGCTAGGGAACTGGTGATTGATAGGGTCATTTGGGCAATAGTTGCATTAGTTGCCTGTTGCATAGATTCTGTTAATTATACTTCTGCTTTGTCAAATGGGCTGTAGTCTGGTTTCCTCTAAAGCTGAAAGGGTCCTACCTAAACTACACTGAAGTAATTGCAGTTGTACAGTTCCCTTTTAGGTTTACATCACCAGGCTGTATCACCACAAAAACTACAAGCAAAGATTACAGGGCACTAACTGGTATCTGCTGGTATGCACAGTCAACTCATCCCTCTTTTCTGAGGGGTAAACCCTAGCGCTCTGTTCCTCATTGATTACAGGGAGAGTGTAGTGGTCACCATTCAGTATTTTTAGATACAATTCTGCCTTGAAAAATTGGCTGAAAGGGAGGGGCAAGGCAGTGTGAGGAACCACACAGATGCAGTTATGGTCTGCATGTGAATTTTCTCTGTGAACTTTTTTTTTTTTTTAGGAAAGTGCATCCATACACATTTTCAGTCCAAGTAGAAAGTCTGCCATCAAGCTGCTTACAGAAGATCCCAGAGTACACTTATGCAATGAATGATTACAGCCTACCCTCCCAAGCTTCAGGAGGCTGCTTGGAAACAGTATAATGTGCAGTAAGTATCTGGAAGGAACTCAAAGTGATTAGACTACAGATGTCTGGGATGTAAGCACTGAAGAGCACTGCTGCATTAAGTTACTTCACTGTAGTTGCTTTAAGCTTTGCTGGAAGGAACTGATACCAAACACATCCTCTAAGGGCTCATGAAAGTTATCTGCTAACTGCTCAAGCCTCACTTCTCACTTATCAACAGACATGCTGAAATTTTCCAAAAAGGATCTTGAAGAGCCACACTGAGGAATTACTGAAATGTCATCTTCACAGATGATGCCATCTGTTGAGCTCCACTGCTTCCAGACAAAAGAAATTATTTCTTTTTGTTGTGTAACAGGTGGTGGCAAACCTATACCTACAATTCTCTAAGGTATATATATTGTGAATTGCATCAAATTCCAAGATGGCAATGTGAAGGCATAGCTCCACCAAACACTGTAGATCCTGTGTAGCAGGCTGCTTAAATGTGCTCTTGTCCCATAATTCTGTGATTTGCCACTTTCAAGATAAGAATCACTTTTTAAAGGCCAGTTTTCAGAGTGGATCATGAGCAATAGGCAAACAAAGCTGAAATACCTGACAAGGTACCTGAGGTGTTATGAACATGCACACCACCACACTACTGGGTAAGCCAGACAATGTGGGAACATGCAAAGCTATTGGATATAAAGAGCTGAATGCTCAGCAGAAGGTAAGTTATGCTGAGCACCTGGAACCACCCTGAACTTTGCACACTGAATAGGAAGAACAGACAAATGGTTAATGTTACTCGAGAAGCAGGGTTGTCAAACAATGAAAGCATCACACAGGCACTGAAAATTTCCTCCCAGGACAATTCCCAGATCAGCCCACACATCAAGATAAGGTTTCAAGGAGATGTCTTGCCAATGAAAATAGGCTGTTGCTGTTGCCAGTATCTTGTTGGAATATGCAGGATTTTGCATAGGGTATAGGCAGTAACATTTTGGCAGTGGAGAGGCTTCAGAGGTGATTTGTGTGAGAAGAGACTGGGATTGCCCTGTGCCAGGGACAACTGGCTCCATTGAGCCCACCATAGGGCACAGCTAAGCCCAGCAGCCAAATTGGTGGTGCCCTTGCAAAAATGTCAAAAAGGCAGAGGCATGGAGGAAAAATAGAAACACAAGTGCAAACACCAATGACAGTATCTGCTCCTTGGTGTCAGAGCAGATATTCCCCTGCAGCCCACAGAGGGGACCACATGAGAGCTGGTGAGTATTTCTTGAAAGAACTGTGACCTGTGGAAAGGACCTAGGCAGGGAAAAAAACATGAGGAGGAAGGAGCAGCAGAGGTCACAACCTTCCTTTGGGAAGGAGGTAGAAAGCAAGCTGCCTCATTCTTTCTGTAAGTCATTAGAAAGATTGTTAGGGAATATGGGATGACATAGCTTTAAAGAACTGAAAAGCTTAAATCAGTTCTCTCCTATAGATTCCTCCCTTTCCTTTGGGAAGTCCGTGCAAAAATAAAAGTAAGAAGGGCACCAACAGGATGAGGTAGCTCACAGTTCATGAACAGTTTTCAGCACTGAAGTAATAGGTGCCAAGGGCAGAGAAGTCCTCTAAGGCACCATTCACAACAGATGCTGCAGTTTCAGATATTTTGAGTTCTTACTAGTGAGCTAAGGTGAAACAGTTCACTAGTGAAAGCTGAAGATAAAGTAGAGCAAGTGTTTCTTCCAGTCAGTTTATTAACATCCCTCTTTCCTGTGACTCACATGCCTTTACACTCCTTGAACACTGGATAGAAGACCCCAGGATCAAGCAGTGCACTGGATTAGCATAAGGCAGCAGGCTGAACCTGAAAACCACCAAAGCCAAAGGGCAACATTTCCCAAAGCACAAATGCCAGTGAGGAGACAAGTGTACTGTTGTCCACCAGAACTCCAAGGTCCTCCCTTTGCCAAGCTGTGTTCCAGCCAGTCCCACTATGTACTTGTGCATGAGGTTTTTCCTCCTCAGGTACAGGATTTGGCAAGATTCCTGAAAGTCCATTTCTCCAGCCTTTGAGGTCCCCCTGGGTAGCAGCCAGATTGAGTCACTGGTGTCTGTACAAAAAAATGTGTCAAAAAAATCCCACAGCTAGCACAAGGCTGCAGGTGAGAAAGCTGAATTTCTAAAACCCAAAAGGCAAACACAACTCCTGAACAGCAAGAAGTACCTGGTAGGAGAGCATTTCAGCTCAGAACAGTGTGAAACAGTTGCAGATGTTACTGTACTTTATGTGTTGGCTAGGAGAGAAAGCTTGAGCAGCTTGAGTGGGGACTCTAGAAGTACTGAAATAGAAAATACTTTTGGTGTCACACAGGACTACACAACATGTACTTTCTTTCAAAGAGAGATGTATTTCTACAGTGGTATATTAATCTGAGGGCATCCACCAGTTCCCTTATATATTGAACTATATCAGACTGTTTTAATTTATCTTTTATTTCCTGAAACCTAATCTCTCTCTCTACATATGAAATATTAGTCAAATACAATGTTTCCTACATATTAAACAGAAATTTGAACTCAAATCTCTTATCAAATTCTGCAAAGTTTGTTTACTTTTCCTTACCCATATGTGTTTTTTTTTACTGATCTCAAGAGAACAAGACAGAAAGTGTCTGAGATGCCTTTGTACCAATCTTTTAATTTACTGAGGATGTGATCTGCTTAGCTTTAAGCATTTAGAGCACACAAATCTGAGATCAGGCACTGTTAAGTATGAAACAATTAAAAAGCTTTTGAGAAAAATGCTTCCATAACATCAAATTCTGAGGGGATTGCAGAGAGACAGTGGCAATCATCATCACTCAGGGTTATCAGGAGATTTTGGTAGGTTTTTTTTCTTTTTCTTTTCTCCCCACACTCCTTTAATTTCAGACTCAAAAGCTTCAGCAGTGTGATTTCCCCATACACAGAGACCAAACTAATCACATAAAAGAGCTTGTAGAGAACTTGGTTAAAGGCTTGCATATCAAGATTCAGACAAACAAGAAACAGGAATAATCTATTAGGCTCAGCAACCTGATTCTGCCCAGAGTTTTAGAGTGCAAACCCATTGTTTTTAACATTTTGATTCAGTGTAGCTGCCCCCAGCCAAGGCCTGGTGCACAGACAGCCCCAGGGTCATGAACGTCTTTCGGTTCCTTGGCTTCTTTTCTGCAAGAATATAGCATAACTATATCATCACTGGTTCAGGTGGTCTGTAGCTCTGCAGTAAGCTTAATGAACACGGCATTCTAGCATTACCTAATGAGACTGAATTACATATTTAATCTTACAGCAATCACTTTATACTGTGGACTGCTGACATATTATATATGTGGAACAAATGCACTTTTTTCCGTGTAGAGTTGATGCTATTGAGATTTTTGCACTTCTGTGACACAGCAATGTGAAAATTTATCGCTTTATAATCTTAAGTATATTCTTTAATTCGATGCAACAGATCAAAGGGATTTGATTTGTTACCAGCAACACTTTCACATGTGTGTACTTAACACAGTGAATGATATTTTTTTGCTGTCTGGTTTGAGATAAATTTAGTTACGGCTTTGGTAGATTTTATGGAAAAATATTAACAATAATGTAATATTAACACAATGTACTAACATATATTTACAGTTAGACTTGAAGACCTTACAGACATTTTCCATCCAGAACAATTCTATGATTCTCTGACTTAATATTAGCATCAATAGCTAATTAATATAGTACTGATATTTGTATTACTAATATTACTATTTTAATAAGATAATACTAAATACATGCATATGTACACATAAACATATGAAATTCTAACTCTAGAAAACTAATGAAATTTTTAAAAGCAGTAAAACTATTACAGAATATAGCTGGAGAAAAGGCAGAAAAAAGATGACTGTTTCTAATATGCATGTTCACAATCAATAAGTTGTCTGATATTATAAATGTCAAAACTACTACTCAATTTCTTCCTAATAAAATATCAAGTGTGATCCGTAACGAGTAAAATGACCCAAATTAATATGAACTTTTCAATACAGATTTACCAAGAACTATTCAGGAAAGAGAGGTCTTTATACTTACATTTATGTCTTCTATTCTGCATTTTCTATACTGTAAATTTGGAATTTATTAGACATACTAGAAAGATTTATTACACATGTTGATTAATACAATCTAAGTTTAGATTTCAATATAACCAACAGATTCCAAAACGTCTGCAGTCTGTATGAGCTGGGGTGGTTTTTTATTTTTTTACCTTTAAGGATTGTGTGGCACTAATACTGATCTTCAACAAGAACTCCAGCTTTCCTCAAGCTGATAAATCAATAATAAATTCTCCACAACACTTGTAGAGCATTTTCAAATTAAATAAAAATATTTTTTAAAAATATCAGTGATATGCCTATAAGCACACTGATTAATGTAGTTAGGAAAAAAAAGTAGAATGTGGATCTATTCACTACAATGGTCTCTGTGCATATGTCCTTTCTTTAGGTTGATCTCAAATACTGCTATGTCCAAGATCATCTTCTGTAGACTTTACAACACAGATTGACTTGAAAGAAAAAAACCACAAGCAACCAGTACAGCATATCACAGGAACACTTTAGATTGTCCTTGATGCTCTTACTTCCCTGTATTGTTTAGCCTTGAAGACCTACCAAGATCAAACCCTTCGATGGTAAGGGCTACTGCCACACTAGTAATGAAGAAACCCAACAGGGAAACATTGTGTGAATCCAGAACTTGCAGCAAAATATCTGAAGTCCCACATATATTCATTTTTAGATAAATGTTATTAGGTAAGATAGCATATTAACATTATATAGAATTCATAATTATACAGTATCACAGTTACATTAAAACTGATCTAGCCAATTCCAATACATTTCTAACTGGAAAATATATTTTTTTTTTAAATCAAAAATTCATATTCCAAGACCAGATGATACAATTGAGCCAGATAGATGTTACCAAAACAAGGAATTCAAACAATGTGTGTCCTTCTAAATACAACTCCTTTTTTCTGTCAAACCACTAAAGCATGATTTCTTTTCAAAAGAGAAATAACTGCCTCTGGAAAAAAATATCTGAATTCTCAGAAGAAAAAGAAGCAGTCAAACAATAAGTACACGATAAGCACCTTGATGGTAGAAAAATAAACACTGTGATATTATGATACAAGATCATGTAAGGTATAGGCTGCAGCAGGAAAAAAGGCAACATAAAGAAAGTAGCCAAATATATACAAACCAACACAAATCCTTTTACACTGAAATTTCATGCAGAAAGAGAACCATGATATTGGAACCATATTCTATGTCACCTAACCAAGATGATTACAGTGCTTGTTAAATACTAAAGCAGGTTAGAAAGGGTAAGCTAGAAAATATAGTAATAGGAGAGTTTTAATTACTCCCAAGCAATCTGGTAAGAAATCATAACAAGATATGACGCAGAGACTACATTTTTAGATACTGCAAATAATGGTTTCTTAGAAGCACTGGAGAAACCACAAGAGAAATAACTTGATTTTGCATTAAGCCAGGCATAGGATCTGTTGCAATAGCTAATCATCAAAAAACCCCATTTAAAACCACTGACTATAATGTACTGAACTTCAATGCTCTTCTGGGAGCAAAACACACTTTAAAAATACACCCAAAATAGTTTAACTGCAACACAACAAGGTTAATAAGGATAAAAATAAAAGGAAGAGCTAATAGGTAAAATTCTAGGAGGTTACAGAAAAAACACTTCAATCATGTTCAGATACTATGCACCCTCTCTCTAGCAGTAAAAAAAGCACGACAAAAAAAAGGAGCTTGGATGACAAAACAACAGAATGAAGACTATTAGATGACATGTCTTAGGCCAAAATAATGGTGGAGGGTGTAAAAGGAGATCTCATTAGTTAGATCCACAACCATCCATATTCAAAAAGGTTCCGTAACAATTTATTTTAGGCAGAAAAAAATACTCATAATGCCACAGAATCACAGAATGATAGAATCACAGAACAGCTCAAGTTGGAAGGGATCTGGAAAGATCATCTGGTCCAATCTTTTATGGGAAAGGAAGCTTAGATGAGATTATCTAGCACCCTGTTCAATCCTATATTGAGAGTGTCCAGTGATGGGGACTCTGCCATGTCACTGAGGAAGTAGGTTGTTCCAATATTCATCAAAACTTTCTAAAATGTGAGAAGTAGGGAGCCTGGAACTATTCAAAGGCAGTATGTAACTTTTCACTTAAATCATGTCTGGTACCAAAATTCAGGAAAGTGGCAAATAACAGGGTTTTTTTAAAAGGGACAAGGCAATGCGAAAACAATTGAAGGAAACTAAAACCCAGCAAATCTATGTTCCTAAAAGTGGAAATAAAGAAAGTAGCAAAACCATGCAAGGATATGACAAAGAATCAGTGTAAAATTCTGCAAATAGCAGCCATGCTTCCCCAATTATTAGAATTCCTCAAAGACATTGATGGTCATATACAAGGGGGTCATCAAACAACAGAGCTAATTAGATTTCAAAAAATATTTTGACATCAATCCCCACCAAAAGTTTTAAAAGAAAATTAGTCATGGGAAATACAGGGAAATCTTTGGAAGAAGAAAAAAGAAATTAAACAAATTACTAGGGCAGCTTTCACACTGATTTCGTGTAATAAATACACCCAACTGAGTCCTGCACAGTTAAGCACATTCACAAGTTATCTGAGAATCTAGGAAGCACTGAGGTTAAAAAGTTTGCTGATTGCAACAAGCTATTCAAAAATGACAAAACATCATCTCCCTTCAGAAGGTTGCAGAGTGATCTCTTCAGTCAAGAGACAGTACCCCTGATTTCAGGGAAATGGTTAATTGTATATGAACAGAGCACATAGGCCATGACTTCTCAATCTAAAGAATGAGTAACAGTGAACGTGATAGCAGTCAATAAAAGGATGAATGACATGCAGAAGATGTGTCTTTAGTGAAGTGACAGGTATCTATGTAGTCTGCATATTTGTATAAAAGAATGCAAATATATAAAATAGCATGAGGAAGAACAGGCAGGGCTCTTAATTAAAATATGCATTTGGGCAACACAAAGACAGATACAGAACATATCCTGCATAGGACATCAGGAAGAAAATACTTGTCAGGATCTAAGGCTCTCGTGTCAAGATACAAGAAGAAATCAGAAGCTCTTCAGGATGTACAATGCATTTCAAACCAACAAACACTGAATAAAGCCCTTCTGAATACTGGAATCACAAGCCTAACAACAGAGCAGGATTAGAAACAGTACCTTGTATGTAAGGAAAGTAAAATTAAAAGGGAGCGATAAATACAAGGAAAAATATTTTCAATTCTTTTTGGGAAAAATGTAGGCACTAGAATAGATACAAACAGGAACAGCTCAGAGTTTCTGCAAAACAGCACTGAAACTACGTGAAGATGTTGGACAGAAGAGTCAGCACGGTTCACTTCCAGTTCTGTATCACAGCAGAACCTCAAACTCAAATGCATAGCTACTACAAGCTAAGCACCTATATTCCACTGTTCCTTGGGTGAAGGGTGATGCCTGGCAACCAGCTCACACTTAGTCTGTCCTGAGCTACAGCTCAAACTCCTGGGACAGATGGTATTTAAAATTCTAACAAATAGGAAAAATCATGTGAACAATTGCCAAGCAGGTTTATGATCTAACAAAAAAAACCCCACTATGACTTGTCTACAGGCCTCACTGTATACATTCATTAAAAAATGTTGGTCTTTTTGTAAACTTAGAGGATTCTATGAAGAGAACTGGTAGTTTGACCAGCAACGAATATGTAAAAAGAAAATGTTTTTACAAATAGTATGATTCTTAATAGTTAAGTATTAAAATTTCACGTGTGCTGTGGAACAGGAAATTTGTGGAGATTCCAGATCTGGCCTCTCTATGGTTTCAAATTGCCTCTTCAAGCTTCTACCACTGTAGGAAACAGTTGCAGACACGTAGCAGTCTAGTACACCTTACGATACAATAAAAGGCTAGATGTCCTCTCCTTTGTTGCTTTCTCTAGTTGAACACTGCAGCCCAGGGGGTACCAACTGGGTTAGGCACCCTGTTACTTGCTCTGATGACTACTGCAGCAGGATGTTAAGGCATCATGCAAATATAACATTATTATGTGTAAGTTCCTGTCAGAGCCCCGTTCCACAGCTTTATCAGAGGAGGTGAATGCCAGATAATCAAACCTGAAAACTGTGCACAGATTGTACTAAATTCTCCCACTGCTTTGCAATGCTCCAGCAAGGGAAATGGATCATAAACTATGTCTAACAAGACAGTTACAGAGGGATTACTGTTGCTTTGGTCTGTGGAAGCACAGCAGCTGTAACATACAGCAAACTGCTTTCAGATCAGTCCAAACTAAGGGCCCAATTCTGTATTTTGCAACACCTGTTTTACATTGTTCCTTCACCCAATGCTGTTTAGTTCAGTGCACAAGTAATTATGACAGAAGGGATGAAATTTTATGCTTTAGCCATCGTTTATTAAAATAGTTAAAATATTTTCATCTGCATGGGGTAATTCCCAAGAAAACTGAGACTAAATGGGCATTTCATGGCATCATGTGATTGTGATACAGTATTTCTTCTTGAAATCTGTATTTTTCTTGTATATGCGTAGCATATTTTATACCCATGTATTTAAAGTATGTGCCCCCACCAAAAGAAAACCCCACTCAGGTATGGGCTAGTAGTTAAACTGAGAGACTTTAAATGCATGATTTCCTTCCCACCTTAGTAACCAAGCTTACACACCACAATCCTGAGGTCATCACTATTTCTGTTTCCCCACTAAGGACATCGGGATACCAGTGCCCACATATGTATTTGCCTACTTGCCACTTAAATCTTTTATCCTTACTTTATTCAGAAGATTGTTTTCCTGATACAGAAGCTTCCTTTCCTTCTGAAGCTTCTCTGTTTGAATACTTGCAAAGTTTAATTATAATGAACTGCTTATGTTGAAAAGGAATATGAAGATACAATGACATTTCATATTCTCAATACTAAGATACTACTAAGTCTAGAAATATAAATTATTGGAGCAATTACAGCAGCAGAAATAACACTATTACCTACAGCAACAGTTGATTGCAGTATTTGAAAACAATCTTTAATTTCCCTTTGAGTGTACCAATCTTATCTTCTCTGCAGAGGAAGAAGTTATTGTAAACAATTAATGATACTAAAGCTAGCATGAAATTAATTATTCTGAAACAGATCTTGAGATTTCAGAAATAATACTTTTTTTTAAAGTTCTGTCTTAAAATGTCTTTCTTTTCTGAGTGCAATTTGGTTCCTATTCCTGTTGTTGATTTTTAAGTCTTAGAAAACTGCTATCATAAGCATCTTTAAAAAGTATTTTAAAAATAGGACACTATTCAACTATAACTCATTTTGCTGTTTATCTGTTCCTTAGATGTGACAAGTCTGAAGCATGCCCGTCATTCTTCAATGAAGAAATAGGATGTGATTTAAAAATAAGTAATAAACAAAGCTGTCACAGAACTGAATGGGAGTTTTTTCGCTGTGTAGAAAAAGCAGGGCGAGATGTCTGCAGCCAGCTATTTATAGTTTAGCTTTCCTCCCGACTGTTCAGCTCTGCCTTCCTACACTGTCAGATGGATCTACTAAACTTCACAAAGGACAGTTTACAGAGAGTTATAAAAACAATTTCTTGCTATGCACTGAAGAGTTTGCAGTGTTTGAACTTGGATGAACTTGTCCGAGGTGTTTCAACTCATCTATCTTATCTTGTTTTCTACCCACATCTTCAGATCCTTACCCTCCAATTCATATCCAGGCAAACACTTTTTCTATCTTTGGTCTGTGGGTACGTAGCATCGCAGGACTGTAGGTGTGTACAAGGATGGAGTGGCAGAGAAAAGCTGTTACAGACTGACTACAACCCCATTCCCCATCCCCCTCTGCTTTTCACAGGGAGGAGATAGAGAAGCTGGGAATGAAGGTGAGTCTGGGAAAAAAGGTAAGGAATATTCACTGCCCTCATCATAACCCTGACACTGAATGGCATCAAAGAACAAAAGGAAAAGTAGTCAAGTTACAGCGGTAATTCCCCTCTTATTTTTGGAAAAGCAGCTTTGACATTTTGAGACTGAAAGGCAGAGAATAATTGTTGCACCTTGCCTTACATGCTGAGGGCACTCTAACTCTAAGCAATACTGAATAATAAACATACAGACAAAAAATAAGTATGTGGAAAAAATGCATGGACACTTGAGAGCTGATTAGGAAACTGCAGTACTGGAAATCCTCAGAGAACACATTATTTTACCCCAAGGGCTTCACAGATCATATCAAACTTCACTCAAAGAAAGTAAGAGGAATCTAGTCTGGAAATTAATATTGTAGCATGAGCCAGTTCCAGTAGCACGGAACTCCTGTGTCAACAGTTTCTGTCACTGACAGCTAGAAGTTACTGTTAGACAGAAAGTGAAGCAGTCTAGGGTCTGAAGTCACTGCTCTCTGCAACTTCCACAATATTAGAAAGTAGGAGAGCCAACAGCAGAGAGAGAACTACTCCAGGGAGAGGAGCTCATCTAAAATAAGACAATGTATTATATTATTAGGCAGATACTACAGATATCACAAGGGTCATTATCAGACTTGACTCCAAGAGCGATCACAGCATTTGCCAGAAAAAGCAGAGTCTCAGCTGGAGCAGAAATCCCCCTTGAAGCGAACTGCAGGATGAAGGTCAGAAACATCCCTGTTCTGTTTCAGGGATGATGAAGGTTTTACAACAGAAGCCTGACTGCCTGGGTCAAAGCTGATGAGAAGGAAACTTCCTGGAGTGGTTTCCAACCCTGGGATTGAAAAGCCCACATAAAGAGAACTTGGACAGACAATTCTCCATTCCCTGACAAAAAGGGAAACACAGCCTTTATAGGCTGTACATGGCTCATAGCCAACAGACTTTGATGGGGAAAATTGAACTTACCCAAAGCTACTAAAAAGAAGCAAAAATTAGGCAAAATGAGACATGAAGATCAAAATGAACATAAAAATCACAAAGGAGCAAAGAAATGAAGGGAAATAAAAGGCTGAGGTAATCTCAAACAGAAAGGAGTGAAATGAAAAAAGGCTTAATGAAAAACTAGACAGGCAACAGAGTCGAGGACGTATTTTTACCTTTGGGGAAGGTTTTTTGAATACATGCTTTCTGAGTACTATTAGAGGTTACGTATCACCAGTTTGAGCACTTGCACATCTACTACCTCATATACATAACAAACACTGACCATACCATCTCATTTACTAATCCGGTCTTAATAATCTATTGAACTGCAATATCCTTAAATAAAGAAAGCCCATCTTGATATGGCAATCCAATAGATATAGGCAAAATGCTTTAGCAATAAATTACCCTTAATGTGTTTTATCGCTATTTTAAGTGAAACCTAAGGTAAAACTATTGTTCTGGATTTTATTTTGCCTTTAGCTGGTGAAGAGCTATTTACCATCTCAAAGCTCCCTCTCACATACGCATTATATGCCTCAAAGAAATTGCTTCTGTATCTTCTCCTAAATACACTCCATGGATTGAATTTACCTAAGCCTTTACAATAAATTCCTTAGGGGATGCCCAAAAACATTTCTCTTAGTGTCTAGGAGACAGATAATGTAAGCACTGAAAATAGAGTTTTCTTATTCCTTCCTGGTATAGAACATTTTTTGAAGATAAATTTCTACAGGAAGTAAGATTTTACATGCAACTAATAGGATAAAGTATTACAGATGAATGGATAATCTGAGTATGAATGTTTGAATTAAGAAAAAAATATTTGACTACAAATACTATTTGATAGGCATTTTTAATGCCAGTATGTGGTATGTAAAGTGTACTTTTGGATGAGTATTTTGCAACCCTAAATAATTTAAGTTGGATTTCAACTTTATTGCCACTTGATTGGTTACTGTCCAATCTATTAGAAAGTTAAAGAAATCCAGAAATGCTGTATCACAGTAGCAGCATCAGAGCCAAACCTGTGCTTGAAATTACTCTGTTCACCTCATTATAAAATGACATTCACTTACCAAAGAACAGAAAGAAAAAGGTTAAAACAATTACCACAGGGTGAAACCTACCTGAACGTATGAAACAAAACCATGAAATCTGGACTACGTATGTCCAGCTCTGACTACAATTCTGCAGGGCAATGGGAAAACAAAAAAACCCTTCAAGCTAACTTTGTTACAGCTGTGGTGATACAGTTAACTATCCCAAGATCACTGCTCAGCTAAACGGGACCTGGACTACACCAAGCCAGTGCTGACAGTCTGGTTTATTCCATCATGTGTAGAGAACAAATAAAGACTCATAGACAATCTCTGTTATCTGATGGTGATCAACTCTTGTAACATCTTTGGGACATGAGACTAGAGGGTGAAACAATCTAGGTAGCCAAAATCCTAGTTGGCTTTAAATAAGGGGAAAGTCAGAGATTGACTTAGGGCTACGTGATTGGCAAGACACCTTATGCCAACAATTCAATTAAAAAAGTTCTATTCGTAGCTATGAGAAACGCCCCCATGGCTGCAGATGGGTCTCCATACTCAGACGCCTGAGAAGATGCAGAGGGCTGAGCCAGCTGGGAACTGCTCTGCACAGTCCCCAGAGTGAGTGTTCCCTGGGCATATGGTGCTAGCCTCAAATGAATTACAGGGGCTGGGATTTTGATCAGTGTGAGTGTCAGACTAGAACAGAAATCACTATCTATACTAATCCTGCTTTGGGAAAAAAAAATTTGGTCAGCCCCCAAATCCTCCATAACAATTATAGTCCACTTCTTCCCTAGCTCTGTGCTAGCCCTACTGGGGATTACCTGTCACCCCTGCATTTTCCCTTACCCTAGCTGCAAACATGGCCCCACAAGTTCACATTCCTGTGCCATACCTCTCATTCATTAATGCAGTTCTACAGGTTAATTCTCACTTGCTTGCTCTACTCCTACACACACCTGTCTCTGCCAGCACAGAGCTCCTTTGGTTATGGAAACCAGTGCAGTTATACTTTTCACATCTTCATAGCACTAGCAGAAGAGGTATCTCCTCTAGATCTGATGATATTGCTCCTTAACTCTGCCTACTCAAGACAACTAAGAATATACATGTAAACTTCAGGCCAGAATTCTGACTCTGTTTACTCTGCTTACCAACAAAACTCTGCAAGGGACCAGACATCCCTTAGATGCAATCCTCAAAATGCTCTAATTTTATTTTTTGCACAGTTTAAATATCTTCAGTTACATCTTATGCAGTATGCCACTCTGAAAATAACAAACAACTTAAATAAAATTAAGTAATAAGCCAAAAAACAATACCTGTTTTGTTGCATAATGATGAGGCAGGCCACCGACAAATATGGATCCTGTTTCAAGCCAGTATGAACTGGACCAGAAATTGCTAGGCATACTTGTCTTGTCAGATATCCCCAGGACCGACATTTCTGCTTCACATGGTACCATGCCTTGCCTGCATAAATTTAAAAGTAGGGACATTTTACCACCATACATAGTTTACAATACCATCTGACAAATTAATTAGGCTGTTACTAAACCGATAAGGAAAGAAAATCAAGTAAATAGCTGGTTTTATATTAAAGACTATAAACACAAAAGACGATGTTTAACAAGCTGCAAGTTGGCATATCTTTGGGGTTTGAACTTCCATTAAAATGAAGTCATATTGTAAATCTGAGGACTGTAATTGCCAAGAAAGCCAAAACACATAATAATAGCTTAATAAGAAAGTTTGGCAATTTTTAACAATAACAAGAAGGCTTTGCAATTTGAAAAACAGACTTAAGACTATCCCTTTTTCATCACAGAAGAGATAACCCAGAGAAGCAATTTACAATAAACTAGATTTTAGAGACTGCAAACCTAATGTAATTTGTAATATTTATCTTCAAAAACATTACTCCTAAAACTGAAGGTGATTATATTAGGCCCTCAATTTAACACGTTCCCTTTTCCCTCCCCCTGTCCACACACTCTCTTAACAGCATGCTAAACTGTTAACAATAAACAGAAGGTGCAAAGTAAACAATTTGTTTCCTTTTCTATTTTGGTTTTAATGATGCAAAACTCATTTACATTCTGGTAACTGACAGGCAGCAAGCACATTATCTTCATGAAAGAAAGCTCAGAGAAGAAATACCGGAACTAAACCGGAGCCTCTCACTGAGGAATGTCTTTCAGCATACCCTCTCTGCACAAGGAACACAGAGTTCAATCAGCTGTACGTTTAAAGATACTGAAGTGCCTTTGAGATACAGGTGTAAATAGCATATACTGAACACAACTATAACAGCAAATCTGTAATTTAGCTAGGATGCTATGGGTAAAGTATGAACTCTGTTTATCTTTGATAATGCAAATCTAGCTTCTGAAACCCAGTGAAAAACAGAGCATGGAAAAACTTCTTCACCATCTTCTGATATATAAAGAATTTCTCATAAGGTCTTCTATAATTTTTTTACTTGAGAGGATGGAGACATAACATTAGCAACATTTCCAAGAAGTTCTCTTCTTTATTTTCTGTATATTTCTGGTTTTCTTGCTGATTAATAGCCAACACAAACAAGAAAAAGGCAAGAGAAAATTTTAGCCAGCTCCAATCAAGGAGTATGTTCTCCTACCACATTTTGTAGATATTATGCAATAGTTGTATGCCTATGCACACACGAGCTTCTGCAGCACACCCTTTTCATTACTTGGTTACAAAGGAAGTTGGCTGATAACATGTGTAACTCATGTCTGTATTCTCAGTAGCTCTGTTTCCAACAAACAAGACGTTTTTCCTAAGGTTTGAACCCAGTGTGTCATTTTAGGTATATTAATTCTATAGCAGAAAGCTTTGGTGAGAGTTCTAAGGACAAAATTACTAATATTAAATATCTAAGATGTCTTATCTTTCTCATAAAAGCATAAAACACTTACAAATAAAGCCATAATAATAGGATAGCAACCCTTCTGAAATATTTTAAATCAGACTTGTTTTGATGCAATGTAGTGCATTTTTTATTTTTTTAAAATATTTAACAAATGTGCTAAATGAAGGAAAGCTGTCCAAACAGCTTTATTTTTTAACAACTTCTACACATTTTGAGACGCTAGTGCTGTAACTGGTTATATGGCCATGCATGTACTCCTATTACAGAAGCACCTCATTTACAAATGTAGTTCTTTTCACATTAGTTTTAGACATATTTGTCAGCTTGTCCTTAATAGCTTATATGATGGATACGCAGAGGTATTTTTGTGTGCATACATAAACATATTTTAAAATTAATTCCCAGTACTTTGTCAGAAAACAAGTTAATGCAATTCAATAGCATTAGCTGCCTTCGCCCTAAGCTTGTTAAAATGTCAGGCATGCACCTTTGATTGTACTTGATTGAATCTAGCAGGGTCTGGCCAAATTAGAATAACAACCTTAAACCATTATTGTTTAGCATTTGCTGATGATACAATCACCGGGTCATGTATGCACTCCATGAAATTTCCATCAGGCTTTTAAAACACTTTTTCTACAATCAGCACATTGGGTGCTTTAAAGGTCAAGTAAGAAGACAGAGCTTTTTGCATAATTATAAATGTGGAAAAGCATACAGCAAGTCTCAAGCACTTCTGCTGGGTAAGCTACCAGTAATTGTGCCTCAGTCCAACCCAGCAGTAATAGTTCACAGATTCCTCATTTGTACTCACATAAATGTAATGATTAAATACTGGCCTATTAATTATAACCTGAAGATGAGTTCTGTCTAAACAGTATTAAATCCATTGCCCAATGCCTCGCAGGTTGGAAGGATGGAAAGGTCAGATAATAATTTGATAACCGTTGGGATAACGGTACCTAAACATGACAATGTCTGTATGAAATCCAAATCCTTTTACATAATGTCCTTACTTGCTGACATTTGTTAGTGATGATTAAATGAAATGTTTGGGATTATCATAAAATGGTAAAAAGGTAATAAAACAAATGGGAGAAGAGGAGGGGGGAAAGAGGGATGTCCACATAAAGTACTGTCAGTCACACTGTGCAGCCTTGCTGGGAATAAAGCTTCTTTTATATCTGGTTTTCCTGATAAGAAAGGGAAATCTCCTGTTCTAGAAATAAGATTAAAGCTCAATACTTTGAGCTAGAACATGCTAAACAACAATAAACAATTCATGCATTCCCCCTGAACTATCCAGGATGTAATATTTACATTCAGTCTATTAGAGGAAAACTAAAGTAGGCTTCTAAACAGCTGTTTCAATTATCAGTTGCAAACTACAAAAAAATAAAGAGAAATTTTATTATCATATATTCTAAAAAAACACCCCAAAGTTCCCTGATTTTATTGAACACAACATTAAAGTTTATAAATATACTTAATTTTCACTGTGTTTATTTTTTTATGGATTTCTTAGCTTATAAAAATCAAAGCCAACTCTTGTCTCCCTCTGGTTTTACCCAGTATCTGCTAGATTTCCTTTCATTTTCCTAGTCAAACTGCTCCTTGCAGTAGAGTGTTTATTTCTGTAAAGCTGCAACATAGCAATAGACCAATTGTCACAGACAATTAAGAGTTACATTTTCGTAATGCACATTTAAAAGGTGGATTCAATTCTGACTCAGTACTGGTTTTAAAACCCATAAGGCTTTGCAAGGGTGTTTGAAGCAACTTTAAGAATGGAGTATCTAGACACCTCTGCTCACAGAGTTTTTGCAGGTTTCACCTTTGGAGGTCTTGAAAACCTGACTGAATAACGCCCTGAATAACACTGTCTGACCCCTTGTCTGGCCCTGCTTTGAGTAGGAGGTTGGACTAGAGACCTCCTGAGGTCCCTACTAGCCTGAATTATCTGAAGATTCCACAATCCTGTGACATTTTTCTTTAGAAAAAAAACACTCCAAAGCCATAGTAATAATATTTAGAGAGTGAGACAGAACCTCCTATTACCCTCAGAAGATTTACTTAGATAGGAAATATATGAGTTATACTCACAATCATTAAATTTTCACTCTGCAGCAAGATGCATCATTTTAGACTGCTCACATCTGTTGGTGCTGACTGTGCCCTACTGAGACACTAGGTAGCACACACTTTCAAGTTGTTTATGAACTAATGAGCCAACAACATATTTTTTTCCTCATTCCCTCTGACAGCATACTCTTATTTCCAGGACCTGGAGCTGATTTCTTAGGCTGATTTTAGAGAATGATTCAAGTGAATAAATAACAACAATGAAGGCATGATGGAAATTACTCTGGGAATGCTGGGGAGATAATCTTTTGTAGTCTCAGGAATGAAAAATTATCATAATCACAGGATGGTTTGGAAGTGGTTCAGAAAGGACCTCAAAGATCACCTAGTTCCAACCCCCCCATCATGGCCAGGGAGCCCTCCACTAGACCAGGTTGCCCAAAGCCCCATCCAACCTGGCCTTGAACACTGCCAAGGAGGGGACAGACACAGCTTGTCCAGGCAGCCTGGTTCAGTGCATCACCACCCTCACAGTAAAGAACATTTTCTTAATATCTAATGTAAATCTTCCTTCTTTTAGCTTAAGCCCATTATCACTTGTCCTATGACTATACTCCCTGATAAAAGAGTCCTACTCCAGCTTTCCTGTAGGCCCATTCAGGTACTGGAAGGCTGTAATAAAGTATCCTTTGAACCTTCTCTTCTCCAAGCTGAAGAATCACAACATTCTCAGTCTGTCTTCTCAAAAGAGGTGCTACAGCCCTCTGATCATCTTTGCATCCTCATTCAAACAGCTCTATCTGGTTTTGTGCTGCGGACCCCAGACCTGGATGCAGTAATCCAGGTGGGGTCTCAAGAACAGAGTAGAAGGGGCAGAATCACCTGCCTTGACCTGCTGATCATGATTTTTTTGATGCAACCCAAGGTACAGCTGTCTTTCAGGGCTACAAGCACACATTGCTGGTTCACCTTGAGCTTGACACCAGCCAGCACCCACAAGTCTTTCTCCTCAGGGCTGCTCTCAAGACATTCTTTGTACTTCCTGTTGTTGTGCTTGATACTGCACCAATGCATATGCAGGGCCTTGCAATTGATCCTGTTGAAAATCATGAGGCCCATTTCTCCAACATTTCAAGGTCCCTCTGGATGCCATCCCTTCCTTCAAGCATGCTGATCACACCACACAACTTGGTGTCATCAGCACATTTGATGAAGGTGCACTGTTCATGCTCCCAATGAAGATGGTCCCCAGTACCAACCCGAGGAACACTACTCACTGATCACAAGTCTGAGCGCGACCGTCCAGCCAATTCTTTATCTACTGGGTGGTCCATCCATCAAATCCATAAGTCCAGGTATCCCTTTATTCTGTTCACCTACATTACTAAACTAAAAAGGTCCAACAGCACGAGTTCAAGTCCTGACACAATCTTTTTTTTTTTTTTAATGAAGTTACCACCATTCCTGTCACAGTTGCCACCCAGGCACGTCCTGAAACTGAAAGAGTTCATCGGTAGTGCAATGCAGGAATCACTCATAGTTTAAGTGTTGCCCACCTGTTTTGCAATAAGCATTTTTCTAGAATGGATCTGGGACCTGCCAGTTGGCCTCAGGTCCAGAGAACAGTCTTCACATTTCAATTTTATTTACTACTATAGATTTAACCAGAGAAAAAAACCCAATGATCTGTGCCTCTGGCCATTTCTGTTTCTGCAATTTGGAAAGCTTCAAGCTTCCTGCTGCTCACATTGTAACAACCTTAAATACTGTTTACAGAAAGTAAATTTAGAAAACAACATGCACTTATTTCAAGTTGATGCAGAGGTAACTGAAGTGTCACTCAGTGAAAAGCTTGGACGAAATGAGGGTACTCTATTCAGGCAGTGACAAGTTTAGAGTTGGACCTAAACTTGCAACACTATCTTTCAAGAGAAACTTAAAGACTGACATGAATAACAAGTTACACAGTACGGATTCATATTTACAGCAACTCTGCCTGGCAACATTATTTCTGGTCTCTATATCCTGTGTTCTCCTTAGTATCATTTCTCTGCTAGCAACACGAGTCCAATTACAGAACACTGAACCTCAGAAATTAATATAGAAAATAATATAGAACAAAGTTTTAGGTATATTGCCTGTTATCTGAGCCTTACTCTGTTGTTTTTATGTTTGTCCCTGCAACAAGTTGTTTCAGAATTAGAATATTTTTGTTTTTAGAAGTGAGACTAATGAGCTCTTTTGAGATCCAAAGTAAAAGAAAGTAGCAATGACAGAAACATTTTTAGTATTTAAATAATCAGAGCAATAATAGATCACTGCACACTGCAGATCTGTCTCTTTGATGAGTCTAAATTTTAACATCTGAGCATCTACTTTGATGGCAGAATTCTGAAGAGGTGTAGAGTGTGATTTGTACCCAAGATGTGGCATGACTAAGTAAGCTTTTATCTTAAAGAGTCTGTAAAACAACAGTTCATATCAAGCTAATTGGCGGTATTAAGTCGCTATTAACTGTTATTATGATCAATTTAGTATAATTAAATCCATTGCATTCAATTACATTGTTAAAAAGCAGTTGCTTATTCTCTGTTGACTCATACAAAGTTTATGAAAAATAGTCCCTCTGTGGAATATAAAAAAATAAGTGCAATGTTGAGCTTTGATTTCATGATGGTTTTTCATTACAATTAAGGGGGGGGGTTTCCACATTGCATTAATGCAAAACAGGCTAATATTATTTAGCCACAAACAAATGCACTTAGTATAGAAAAAATCCTAAACCTGCACGGAGCAAATACAGTAAAAAATATTAAAACTGAGACAGATATGCAAAGAGAAAGTGTACTTTCATTATTCTCCATTTCTGGAAACTAACTACAAGGTATGAAAACAATGCCAAGTTTCTGTCATAATTTATACTTTTTTCCATTTCCACTATTCCTGCTTTCTTTGTGAAATCTTAGTTCTTGTTGAATAAAGCTCTTGTAGAGATTTCAGAACAGCAAAGGGTATTCGGACATGTCTGGCAACGCAGAACTGAGATCATTACTACACAACATTTAGATGGAGTATGCTGATGTAACATCAGCAGTATAACAGCATGGTATTTTTTTCCTGAAAGCCTGTTTCCAAAAAGAAACATTGTCACCTCAAGGCAACAAGCTTTAAGTTAACATTTTAGAGAAACGGTGAAAGGGAGACTGAATACGTACAGGAGATACAGTGGACCCTGGGTCACCTCACTGGCATTTTTATTGCATCTATCGGTATGGTTTGACTGATAATTTAGGCAAAGGACTAGGTTCCAGTCTTTATTCCCTCCTCCTTTCCTTGCACAGCAATTTGCATTAAGGAAAGCATTCAGCTGAAAACAAACAAAACCACATAGCTTGAACACAGAAAAAACAACCAAATCTCTCTGAGGCTAAAAGTCTCCCTTTGAAGGGACTTTGAATTCACCCCCTTTTCTTGATGTCACTTCTCCCAGACAGATGCAAAGGGAGCCCTCACTTTAAAGATAGGATTCAGAGAATGTAACCAGATTTTTTTTTAAAAGGTAACTTTTTAAATAATGAAAACATAGAAGCAACTGTGATAGATTAAAGAAAAAAGGCTTGAAAGCAAATTTATTCCCTAACTTGAATACATTCTTTTACTGAAGCTGTTGGGTTCCAAAAAGCTCCTTCCTTCCATGGCATTACAAGGCTCACCTTGATGCTTCACTTAGAGCAGGCAGACTCTGCCTTTCTTTTTTCAGGCTTTTTCCAGTCTGCAATGTTGCTGCAGACTCTCTGCAAGCCCCATCCTGTCCTTCAGGGAGACAAAGCTTATTTGCTTTCAGAAGAGGAGCGATCTCCCCGCCTCCAGATGACTGACTGAAAGGGAATCACTCGGGATGAAGTACAAAGAAAGCTTCCTTCTTACTAAGTAGGAGTTAGAACGTACAGTATTCACACAACGCTGTCTGAATTAACAAGACAGCTATACTGCTTGTCCTGCTCGCTGCATATCCCTCTGTCTTCAGCAAGAAAAGGATGGCTTGCATCGCCTTTCAAATACTCATGCTTCCTCGGATCTGCCTCAGCACAATGTTTTTCTCATGCCTTCAGGCTGCTGGATGCAACGGGAAGTGCCTAACAGCACTTTTCTCCCAGTACTGAACTGGCTAATTAGTTTTTGTTTCTCCATTCTCTGTGACATCTCCAACAGCAGAGACTGACTTTTGTAGTGGAAGGATATCTAGCAGGTAGAAAAAACCCAACCTTTTGAGGTGAGGGTGAATTACACCTCTCATGTCTGTCACTGCTTGGTGGTACAGAAAGGGTCACACATCTGAGACACAGGGTTAGTAGTACTGGCTAGGGTTTGCCAGCTGGAATAATTTGGATATATAAATTCCTCACCAATGCTGTGAGCAAAGAGGTGATCACAGTGGAATGCATCTTAGGAAACTATTTAGGAAGCAGAAAATATTTAGGAAGCAGAAGGGTTTGAGCTAACTGAAATCTGTGGATTTCTGAACAAAATGTTCAGGACAGAGGAGTTAAACCTAGTGGTCCCTTGGTGCTGAATTGAGTGGTCCCTTCTGGCCAGAAGCTTTAAACCCAAAAATTTTTAGAAAGTCTCTTAGATAAAAATGGTAGTTTATATAACTAGTTAGTGTTAAAATGATCTAACATGTTCATCCACAGAGGGGAAAAGTTTTAAAAGACATCTTTAAAAACCCACATTTTTCCCTCAAAGCTCCCTTTGTGGTAGCTGATGTGTTCACTATTAATATGCATATACTGTATAAAACATATTGACATCACATGGAAAAACGTAAGAGCTTAAAACCACCTTTTTTTAGGAAGTCAAAGGCTTCAGCACATTTCAATATATTAAAACCTACTGGATTCTATTTCATATTAGGTCTGCTTCCTAAATAAGAAAATACGTTGAGAAATGGGATACTGTTATTTTCTATTACTTCTTGTAAGGAAAAAATACTTGAAATGTATAAGATGCCAGTTGATGCTGTTATTACTTTGTTTTAAAAATTAGCAATTTGAGTTATTCTGAGAATAAAATCAGGAACAGGTTGTGAAATTAATAATATGAGGAATGGAGCTAAATGTTACTGTATAGATCACATGGGACAGAACAAGATTTAAATATGCTTAAACAAAGAACCAGCTAAGGACATGTCCTGAGGAAAGCCTCCAGCAAATACATAAATTGAGGCAGCATTTCTAAAAGATACAGAATTTCATGATATGCAGAGCAGTCAGTAAGAGAGGGCATGCTGTTTCTTCCCTTCTCCTACTGGAGACAAAAGCAACTGTAATAAGGAAAAAGTTAGTAGTTTGTGAATCTAGAAATAAAAACATACTTGCTTTTCACAATGACACTTCAAAGAATAGATAATAGTTTTGGTAAAGTGGTTCTCTTTTCAGAGAATAATTTAAACTGGCACTTTGAAAATACCCGAGAGATGACAGCTTCATTGATACACTGTACATGAAACTAATTTCTAGTATTTGTACACAGAAATAACCTTCAGCTACCAAAATCTATGCTTATGCAGAAAGTAAACTGGGTATTTCATCAATTACCTATCATTTCCCTTAACTTTTCTTCAGCAGCAGGTATCATCCATGAATCCCCAGTATTCAACCTACGTATACATCAGACTGCTCATCTGTTTTTATTATTAAATGTTCTGATGATTTTCAGTGAGATCCTGTATTCATATTTACATTGCTATTCCTCTCTAACATTTACAAAGCCATTATTTCCATAGTGCTCTAAGTTATTAAAAAGAGAGGATTAGGTTCTAGGACAAAAAATAGCATAATCTGAAAGCCATTATTGATTGAACATTCATTCTTAAGAAGCACCACCATTTATTTTGAACACTTGACCTCCAAATAGAAAGATACATTAAGTTACATTTAAATTATCAAGTATTTATGAGATAAAGTAATGAATAAAATTAGTCACAGGAGAGAATGCTATTAGCCCAGCTCCCCTTCTACTTATCTGTGAAAGGATTAAAATCAAATTAATTCTCTCTAAATGTACTGTGCAGGTTAGTAGAATGAACTGGAAAACACAGAGATACATCCTGACTAGCAAAATCTCAAAGCTTTTCCTCTATATAAGTTTTTTGATTCCTATTTGGTTTTAATTGCCTCTGATTCTCTTCCTGCAATCCATCATTGCCATCGCTGTGGCACAGTCACGCTCTGCCAGTGGGTAGTAATAGTGTCACAGACTGACAGAAGTCTTCAGCACCCAGAAATCAGTCCCCCACTTTGAGCTATTTGTGCCAATAACCACTCCTTGCTGCAGAGTCAGTTTCTTTTCCCTTTCAGATTTATTACAGAATCTATTATTGGGAGGGGAGGGCGGGGGGGTGGTATTCTTCACTGTTCAGTATTAAGTATTTTAGGTTAAATTTCATTATCTCTGTCCAAAAAACAACCCAAAACCAAACAAAAAGCTTCCAGCTCTCCTGATACTTCATGATGCTATGCACCGGACAGTACATAGCAGATATAACCTAATCAGGCATCAAGACAGTGGACTTCAGAAAACAAGAAATGCCATTTTACTACCAATGTTAACAAATCATAACTAAATTAGACTAAGTGTAATAAGCTCAACTTTTTCTAAGTAAGACCACTGAGATAGGAAAATGTATTAGAAATTATGAGGTAAATCAGCACTTGTGATTCATACACCCCTAGTTTTACACTAGGCACTTCAAGGGGCACTGGAAAAAAAGACAAGCACAGCCATGGCTAGAAACATGGGATTGAGAGGGACATTTCAGAGGTCCAAACCTGTGTATGTCCAAGCACTTCAACAAATACCTTGCAGCTGATGCAAATAATAGGATAGCTTCCTTGGGAGAGTCCCAGTAAATGAAGATTATGAACCTATCGTATCAAGAATACACCTCTTGCCACATTACATAAATACTGAATACACTTCTACTCTAATTAAGCAGCAGTGATTGCTATTAATATCATGTAGCTTACAGGGCTTTTTTGGAAATGTTTATTAAGCATGTTTTCATTGAGTATATGGCATTTACACAGTACATGAAGCAGATGGATGACCTCTTTCGCATACATGCTGTTACGTTAAAAATGAAGGCCAAAGTTCAGCACCTTTGTGATAAAATAAAAACAGGAATTTACAATAAAAGTGAAATTACAAAACAAACAAAAGAAAAGCATCTGCAGGTCTTTCTTCTAACTGCTTTATCACCTGTTTATCTTACCTGTCTAAAAACCCTAGGGAAAATAGGACCTTTGTAGCATATTCTGAAGTATAATAAATACAGCATATTTGGCACCATATGGATTGTTTCAGGCCTTCATAAAAAGCTATCAAAGCCAAGCAATATACAAGCTCCAGAGCGAGCATATGTTGCATTATGGCATGATTAGAAAGGTCTTTTTCTGACTAGAGGAATCTGAAAACATCTCAAAACCAAGACAATGAATCACCAAAAGTCTTGAGTGCAAAACTCAAATAACAAACATTATGAGTTGCAAGAATTATGCACTCTTTAAAAAAAGCAGATTGACTTATTTTGCAGTTGGTTCCTAGACTGACAGAGCATCTATACTGCTTTTCTAATAGCAATGGTCAAAGAAGCTCTTTTCATGACATCTACTGCATAATCAATTTATAAGATGACAGATTTGAAATTTACAATTGTCATCTGAGATTAAGAGTAAAGTAAAAAAGCATTTTTAATGAAGTCCAACAGGTTTGCAGGGCAAGGTTTTGGTAGCAGGGGGAGATGACAGACCTGACACATCCCTACGGGGTGGCTTATGCAAGAAGTCCACATTGGAGTAAGCTCCTGGCAGAGCCTGCAGCCCATGAAGAGAGGGGCCCACAATGGAGCAGGTTTTCTGGGGGGGATACTTGTGACTCTGTGGGGAACCAGGGTGGAGCAGTGTGTTGTGGTATGTCTGCACTCCATGGAAGCTATACTAGGACAGTTGGTGAAAAAATGAAGCTCCCAGGGGAAAGGACTCCCCTTGGAGAAGCTCACAGAGGATTGTCTCCTGTGAGAGGGACTCCAGGCTAGAGCAGGGACAGAGCGTTAAGAATGCCCCCCAAGCAGTAAGGAGCAGCAGAACAACATGCAGTGAACTGATGGGGAGGAGATAAAACCATCATGCTAACTCAGTCAGTAGAACATAGGCGCCCTGAACTTCAGGACCCTGGGTGCAGGCCCCACACTGGGCACCGAAAAGGCCTGCCAAGGTTCAGCCATACACCACAAGCCAGGCAGGACAGGAAGGAGATGGACAAAAGCCCCCACAGGCTGGGGAAAAAGCAGCTACCGACACAGCACTGCAAAAGGGGAACAGCAACAACAGAACTCGTGACAGAGCGCGCGCACAAACGGTGACAGCACAGAGCACCTACTGGCCCCCCAAGGTAGCAACGCAGAGCACCACACCAACCCAGCCACATGGGCCCACCCTTTCCCGCCCTTTTATAGGGGCATGAGGTCACGTGGTGTGTAAACAACCCGGGTGAACTGGGCTCTCCTGTGGGAGTGAACTCTGTCCTGGCCAGAATCAGGGCAGCAAGGAAACCCTTACCGGTACTGAAGTGACTGCAGTTGCAATGGAGTACCGTGGGCCAAGACAAGGACTGCTGCTGTTTGGCCCGTTCCTGCAATACCTGTTATTTTACCGACTTGTTTTGATGACGAAGATTGCAAAAAAGATAAACCTTAAAGCAGTTAAGGAAGGCAGGTTTGTAAGGGCTCTAGTAGGGAGGCTGTGGTACATACAGCATTCCCAGCATTGCCAGTAAGGTAGACATGTAAACGCCCCAGTACTCAAGTCTAACATTTCCTTCCCTTCATAATGCCCTGCAGAAATCTCATACCCATTTCTGACTGTAGCTCTTTCACTTCCCAGGTAATATTCTTAAGAAAACCAAAAGGACACAGTCAGAAGTGTGAGACACCTGCAATGGCTTCTCACTTATAGCCAGGTTTAGCAAACAGGTGCACTCACTTACCTATCAAACCGAACTCTCAGGCACTGCTCTGGGTCACACCTTGGCAATGTGCTGGTTTTAGCAGGCAAACCCATAAATTAACACTAATCTGAGCCAAAAAGTTACATCCTATTCAGAATTATCAAGCTATCCCAGATTTTGATGCAAATCTAGTCCTCTTATTATGTCCAACTTTATTGAAGCATCACAATTGTAGCCATAATGTTCCATCACTGTGAGAAATGTACTTCAGCAGTGCTGCTGTTTTACTTACAGCATGAATATGCTGGTGAACTACGAGGACTGGATATAGAGCAGTGTCAGACAGTAATATGCACATTTATTTGCAAACATTAAAAAGTGTGACATTTCTTTTATTCACACCAGGAATGATTTCCGTGGGATAAAGGAAGCAGTAAAATGTTCCCCTGTAAGCAGAAAAGGAAGATACTATCACTATCTAATTTTCACTGTATTTCAACTTGTATAACAACACACTTACTACTTTTAAGTCTATTTCATTTAATATGATACTGTAGAGGCAGTATATTCTTTGCAGATGGTTTATCTTCATTTCGCAGAGCTGAAATGCTCTGCTTTCTGTGAATCTGAAAACCAGAAATCTTACCAACACAGGATGACATCAAAAGGGCTCTAAACAATTAGGCATACTTTAAGTAATGACAATGAGAATTTTCTTTCAACAAGCTAGTACAAACTAGAATTGTTTTATCACCCGTGCTCCTCATTCATAATATTAAACATCTGCAGAACAAAGAAAATCCCACATTGTGCATGTCTATGTTTCCATCCTGACTTCACCAACTGCCCAGACAGAAGTGCTCAAAACTTAACTTTGTTATCTCACTGCTAATCAGTTCCAAGAAAATTAAATAATGTTGGCAAAGCCCGAGACAGATGCTGAATAATCTATGGCAATTCTTCACCAAAATAATTTAAAGTTTTACTATGTCATCATACTACAATTGACTAAATTGCACATTAACTTCATAAAACAAGCATGCTATTTCAATAGCAACTCTATCAAATCTAATTGTCAACAATATATATCCAATTGGTGTCCTGGTTCCAGCCAGGAGAGAGTTAACTTCCCCAGGCAGCCAGCACAGGTGAGCCCAATTGGTCTGGGCTGTTTTCTACACCATGTGACATCACACCCTCATAAAATGGGCTGGTTGGGGAGGGGAGGTTTTATGTAGCTCCAGAACAGTCCTAGTGCAATTGGTGCAGTGCTGTGTGTTACCATCTCCTGGGGTCGGTAAGTGCTTTGTGTGTATTCTGCCTCTGGTTCAGCTCTTGTTCCCCTTTTGCAGTGCTTTTGTCAGTAATTGTTCTTACCCAATCCCACAGGACTCTGTCTGTTTGTCTTCCTGGGGAACAGAAATGTGTGTGGTGCTCAGCTGCTGCTAGGGGTTGAACCACAGCAACTTGTAATAAAAAACCCTATGGAAAGCATCTGTCATACCTCTATATAACATATACATTTTTTAATTAAGCATATCTGAAAGAGGCACTAGATGAAAATAAGAAGTAACTTCTAACCAAAGCCTTCTAACATCTGTGACATTAAGATATTAAATCTTAGAAACATATAATCATTTAGGATGGAAGATACCTTTAAAGTGATTGAATTCAACCATAAAACTAGTAGTGCCAAGTTCTAACACTAAACCATGTTCCAAAGAACCACATCTATATGTTGTTTAAGTATCTCCAGGGATGGTGACTCGATCACCAGACAGGCACAGGCTGCAGGGGGATCTTTGCTCTGGTGCCTGAAGCATCTCCTTCACTGTCCTTAATGTCTACAGGGTTGTTCCTCTCGAATGTCTCTTTGGCTACAGTTTCTCTTGTTGAGTTTCTGTCCCCACCCTCTTTTGTCCCAGAGGCACTACCACCATCACTGATGGTGATGATCACCACGCCTTGGCCAGCTGTGGGTCTGTCTTGGAGCTGGCTGGTATTAGCTCTATTGGACATGGGAGAAGCTTCTAGCAGCTTCTCATAGAAACCACATCCCTGCTACCAAAACCTTGCCAAGCAAAACTAATGCACTGACCCCAGTACCAAGCCCTGGGGAACACCACTTGTGATCAGCCACTAACTGGATGTAATTCCATTCACTATAACTCTTTGGGCCCAGCCACGCAGCCTATTTTTTACCCAGCAAAGCATACCACTATCCAAGCCATGAGCAGACAATTTCTCCAGCAGAATGCTGGAGGAAATGGTGACAAAGTCTTTACTAATATCTAGGTAGGCAATGTCCACTTTCTCTTATCCACTAAGCATGTCACTTTGTCATAGAAGATCAGGTTAGTCAACCAGGACCTTGTCAGGGACTAGAGATATGCCTTAATTGCTGACAGACCTGTACCCCCCACCCTTTTCTCTCAATCACCCTAAAACTGTGCCCCACTCTCTTGCTGTAAAACCACTACAAAGTGAATTCCACCCCTCAGGAACGGATACACATCTTGCTTGTCTCAAAGAATGTAGCCCAAGTCCTCTGCACATGTGTGCAATGAAGTACCCTCTGGAGGCAGTACTGGCTATGCCAAGGACTTACTGACTATGCAGTGAGACAACACTGTAAAAATGCAAGATCAACAAAGATGGGGAGGAATGTTCCCCTACTGCACCTGAAGACATCAGGCTGACAGGACACTGCAGACCCATGGTGGTAGCTATTGTGCACTCTTTCTCTGCTCTCCATCCCGCTCTCTTTTCTACTCTTCCCCTCTTTCTTCCCCCCTTCTCTCGCATGCTTGTTGTGGAGCAAATAAAGTGACTTGACACTGTACTCTGTTTTGAGACTTAATTCTGTTTCTCAGAAACACGGTGACCTGGTCGTGATAAAACACCCAATTGAATCCCACTAGAGGGTTAAGCCCAGCAGCCCCCAACCACCCACAGCAATCTGAGGTCGGTGTAAATGCAAGGGGGTTTAACCTCTGCCAAACTGTTCTATCTAGTTGTGGATTTTGACAGACCTGCCTTGCATATACCTATGCTGACCAGGCTTGATCACCCCACTGTCCTTTATGTGTTGCATGATGGCATTTAAGATCTGCTCCATAACGTTCCCTGGCACCAAGGTCAGGCTATAGCTCCCTGGATCATCCTTCCAGCCTTTCTTTTTAGACGAGTGTCACATTTGCTAACATCTAGTCAACTGGGACCTCTCTGGTTAGCCAGGACTGTTAACAAGTGATCAACGTGGCTTGGTGGGCACTTCCACCAGCTCAGTCATTACCCTTGGTTGGATCCTATCTGGCCCCACAGACTACCAATGATACCTGTATGTACAAAGAACATGGAAAAACTACTACCTACCTCCTTTTCCTTTCATTTTATCCTCTTGCAGTTGCATGTATTGTTACTTCTAAGGAGTATCCTACTATGAGTTGAAAGTCAGCGACAATGGCAAAAGTCATGGTGCTGCTTTTGCATATCTGTTTTCCAAAATTTATCTCTAAGTCACATACTCATAGTTGGAAATTGAACTGCTTTGTGGACTAGGTATCTTGGACCTACTGCACAGCATCTTCCCTGCCTGAATGTTTGTTTGCTATAGTGCATGATTTCAATGAGAAGAAACTTATTTCCATTAAGCATTATCAATGATGTGATGAGTAGTGTCCAACTGTAATACCATTTTTAAATTTCTTTCCAAGAATGTGTTGTATTCCACACAGTCATAACACCATTTTACTGCACATGTTCAGGTATCACTTATAACCAATGAGATATAATACTGGAATTTACTAACTATCCAACCTAGATGATCTTTGAAGCAATTATAAATACAGAGAACAGTAAAATATAAGACTTACCGAAGCTGCACTTTATACCAATGTCCATCATCCACTCTAGCAGTAGTAGTAATGTTTTTGAATTCTGATGCTTCATCACATGAAAACTGGTACTACAGAGTGGGGAAAAATGCTTTCATTACATAACGTTTTTAATTAAACAGTTATAGACTTAGGAACTTCAATTTAGAAATAACAAATGGTTTCACAGACATCATATCCTTCAGGTTTTTAATCAAGGAAAACTAACATTTTATTCAAGATCTGGATCAGTAACTCTGTACACAAGCACACATACATGCTTCCTCGCCTGCATGAAAATGCTTTAATCTTTGTGTATTGTCCAATCAGATATTATGGGCCTGATTTGCAAAGAAGTTGACCATCTGCAACCCAGCTGAAATTAACATTGGCCACGGGTGAATTTTACTTACCATTTTATGGCCTCCTTACACTTCCAAACACGTAATGTAGCATGCAGGCTGGAGCGTTTTGGAACACCATTTAATTTCCTATACTAATGTGAACAAGCACTTGATTTCATGGTTTGTCTACTTGTAATTGTAGCTTGATTGTGAGTTTAGAACCATTTGTTCATTGGGCTTTAAATCTACATTTAATTGACCGACTTTGTGAATGATTAAGTGAATTCAATTAGTTTTAACATGGCATGCTGGGATCTCTGAATAGATTTTTGTCAATTAAAGTACTTTCATATTTTATGGTGCTTATGATATGTTAGAAAAATATTTTTCTGCATCATTACTTTACCACGAATACAAGTAAGATGGACTTAAAGCCGCCAACATTTTCTAAACCTTGGATAACTTCCTGCCCCAGACTAATGTAATTTGTTCTGGATAAAGAGAGTCATAATAACAAATGAAACAAAGTAAATCACAATATAACAAAATAAAAAGCTATCTTCTTCTTTTTCTGTGTATCTGCAATTTATTTATCTTTTTATTACAATCATGCTCTTGAAGGAAATTAAGACTACCTCAAAGGTCAAGTCTGTAATTTGTCCTAAGTCATGTAGATAGATGAGCAGCTTAAATAAAAAGGAGAAAACGCTGTACAAACCTATCTATCATGCAGTCTAACTATTAGACCTGTTAACGTTTAACTGCATGACTGGAGAAAGCTGGTTCCTGAGATACGTGTGGAGCCATGTCACCAAGAAAAGAAATTAACAGAAGAGGGTCAACTAGAAAACACTTGAGGAAATGTATTTCTTTCATCCCTCACCACCAAAGACTCCCTGAAGCCCACCAGAAAGAACTATTGTGCATGTGGCAGAAACTTTGACATATAAATCAAGTCTCAGAAATCTAATGTTTATGTAATTAGCTCTTGGATAATGTATTGAATATGTATGATTTTGCACCATAAATTCTCTGTTATCTCGCTAATTCATTGGAGCTGCAATAAAGAATACCTGCTTCACAGTTACATGGGACTCTGACTAGTGAGGGAATTACCCTGTTTCGCTCCTTAAACATGAAGGCAAATGCAACTCAAATATGCTGTTCCCAACAGTCATTTCACAATCCTTACCCAAGAATATAATTACAGACAACCTTTTGGAAATTCTAAACAGGAAAATGGAAGATTTATTATGTGAAAAAAACCTTATCTTTTAATATCTTTTTTGGGTTCTTTAGCATCTGTCCATCTCTTCATAAAGCTCAAGCTTTATCTCTTCCTCAAAAACGAGGGAGTAATTTGCAAAGATCAAGTTATACTGGTATACACATGTTATTCCTTAAGGTTTACAAACAACTGTATTTGTATTTAGTTTCCATACAAAAGTGAAGCAAATGTTTTTTTGTGATTCTGTGGAACTGTGAATTAACATGACAGACCAAGCAAAAAAGCCACTCAGTAACAAAGATATACTTTATTCCACTCACCACCACCTCTCATGAGATGTATTGATCTTATTAGCCATGAATTTTCTTGAACAGATAGAAAGCTTGACAACTACTTTCCTTAAAATGCTACAGAATCTCAAGACTGTCTGTAGCTCTAGCTACTATATTCTTTAGAGGTAAACAGAAGGATAAAAAAAAAGAAATTAAATTTTTACAGAATCCAACTTTTACTTCCTCAGTGGGAGATTTTGATGCCTTACCTCTAAGATGCCATGTTTGATGAAAAGTTGAATTAAAAAATGTCCTATTGTTTTCGGGCTCTGTTCAATATACAGGAGGAGTCCATGAGGATTATGGGTCTTAAATTCCAAGTGGATGAAGTTTTGCCTGTGCAAATGTAAGCCTTGAAATTCCAGGTAAGAATCACCATAGTAGAGACCATAACTAAAATCTGTAAATAGAATTTTGAGACATGTAAGGATACAAAGACGTTTTTCTTCAATCACTTCTTTCTTATTCTGCTAATGGTAGCGAAGATATAGGACACACTTTTACACCTATCAAGGAGACAGACATGAATCTGAAAATTGATGCTAGTGTTTTTCTGTCAAATACTAAGGGTTCACAAAACTAGACAAAAAGGTTTAGGTAAAATTATATTAAGGAGGAAAATAGGATGAATGCCTGAAATAAGACTATGAAGACCATTGCACTTGGTACATATATATTTACCAGTTTGGGATCTTGTAAGTCCAGAATAGGGTTTTTTTTGAAGTTCTTCAAAAAGGCTTTCTCATAGTGTTTTGATGCAAAAATGAATGACTTTGAAGTCTTTGCAGAAAACATACAGTATGGGCAGGAAGAAAGACATTCCAAAAACTAATTATGAAATTGATATCTTAAATATATCAACAATTTCTGTTTAAAATTAACAATGGGATGTTGATAGGGTTGAAAATTTCCCTTCTAAACACATCTAGTTTATCTATTTAGATTTTTCTTAAACTCCAGCACCTGGCCATACCTGGCAAGGGCGGGTACAGCTCTCATTTACATGGAAAAGGTATGTGAAAATACGGCTGCAAGCCATCAGTTAACAAAGGGATACTGCGCCCACCCCCTTCTCCCCCCACACCTTTCATCTTGCCTCTCCTTTTCCCTCTTCTCTCCTGACACCACCTCCAGTAGCAATTACATGACAACATGTGCTTAAATTCTGACCACCAGTGACACTGGGATAAATTACAAACTACTGATGTTGCATTCTGATATATTACTGTAAGACTATACTGAATTTTATCCTCTCATGATTTTTCAGAAACCTGTTTACAAAGTCAGGGTCACTGCGGTCAAATCCCAAATAAACCTCTTAAAATTTGCAGGAGGAGGTGAAAAGAGAGACAGCAACGGTAAAACAAACCAAACATTTCAAGCAATACCAATCAATGACCAGTGATGCAAAAAAAGATGAGCTTTTAATTTTAAATGTATTTAATCTTTTACAATTCTGGTTTGAAAGATAAACCTGTGTGTTTAAATTTAAGAAAACTTAATTAAAAACATACAAAATTGCACAGAAAACTTCTTCCATTTTATAGACATGATAATTTCTCTTAGAAAGGGCAGCCACAGGTTTAGAGGACAAGCTCCAGTCCCTAACCCTTGGGTTTTTTTCCTTCCTGAGCTTGCCACCAAGCATTAAACTTTCCCTCAGACCATTTGTCCTCAACTGCTCCTGCACATGGTTTTGCTTCCCCTATGGAACCACTCAAGTATCCCTGCACTCCTATCTTACTGGTACCTAACCACCTCTTTTTTTGGACTCTGTTTAGGATATCAGCTTGGCTGAAAGACAGTGGAGTTGCATGGAACTTCCCTTTCCTGCAGTTTAAATTCCTTCTGTACCTGTTTTTTTGGAGGTGTTGTTTGGTGTGTTATGATTTTTTTTTCCCTGCACTGTTCAGGATATAACTAAGTAGACATATTAATTGAAATTATGTCAGTCCTTTGGTGCTTTGATAACACGAGGCATCTGACCCCCTAGATATCACTATGAGGCAGTAAAATCTGTCAAGAGAAACAAAAGGTGGGTGAGGGAACAAAGCAATTTATTCATGATTCCTGAAACTGAAACTCCAGTAACTGAGGCCAGACCGCAGTATCTACTAAATTTCAAGAATGACCAAACACACAAAAGCTAGTGGCACTGACTTTTACCTTTCTATGTATAATTGTAGTAAGTATACAGAGCACTGCAGCAAAAAAATCTGTACTTTGTTTTCACTGACATCCATGCCTTTTCATCTTCTTGTGGCCACAAATGATGTTGCCTTGCAAAACAACAGACTGCAGTATTCCGCAGATTTTAGGTCAATTGGCTGCTTATTGGAAATACATTCATGCTGCTAACCAAAAGCTTTTTAAAGCAATCATCTGCAGTAAAATTGCTGAAATTGCTCTAAGCCAATAAATAGGGGAAGACTTAATGGGAGAAAACACTGAAGAATATTTCGTAGGCTCTGGGGTTTTGTGAAACCTATACACATGTGCTACTTGCATCCCAAATGGATGGATACCTTCCCACAATACCTATTAACAAAACCCACTGCTGTAGTTTTACCTATAAAGATTCTCACATGGCTTGTAACGGTACATAATCTCTTTTTATAGAACACAAGCTTTGCTTATAATCCTTCTACTACACTTTCATGCAGCTTTTTCATTTGACCTCTAGAGTTGGCTTCTTAGATTGCTATTTGTCCTAAAGCAGAGTGCTCATCATCCAAGCCTTTAGTAAAAAAGGAAAAAAAAGAAAAAAAAAAAAAGGAAAAATTGAAGCAGTATTTTATCTTTCACTCAGAACGTCTAACAGTTGCTTTCTTAAGAAACAGGAAAGCCCTTTGGCCTGTAAAATCCTTTCAATTGTAGCTTGTTCCCCTGTGTACCTACAGCTCTCTCTGTATTTCTGTTTACACGGATTCATATTAATGTCAGAATGTTAAAAGGTTTGAGACCTAGCTGTAATGGCAGGCACGTACACAGGCAGGCCTGCAGCCTGGCCGACTTGGCAAGCTTCATTAACTCTTGCTAGTACCTACTGAGTTTCCTCCACTCCAATGTGCTTCATCTGTGTTAGCTTCAGAATGGAGACCTTCACATTTATACTTTGAGTGCTATTCAATTGTAAATCTAGCTTTAAAAGGCAGGTAGAGATAATAAAAGCTTTTAATATACTCATGAGTGTGCACACCTGTGCATGATGGAGCTTCTGTCTAGATACTTCTGTCTAACGCATACCCTGCAGTTTGCCTATCTTGGGAACAGAAAGAATTATAATAATGCTTTTCTTCTTCCTATTGCTATTTTATTTTGTTATGTTACACCTTGGAATAAAACACTCACATTCAAGCTATTGTTTCTCCTACTTTCATAGACACATCTTTTACTATTCTTTTAATTACAAATACCTTATGGCATTCAAAGAGAAGGTTTCCCTGGGGGAAGGACTCTCTCATGAAAAATATGAACAATTAAATTGCTATTTGGGAATTTTATTTATTTTTCACAAAGAAGGAACAGATCTCTTACAGCAGTATAAAACTATGCTCATAAGAAATACCTGTTTGTTTAAAACTGAAGAATGCCAAGTAAAAAAAAAAAATTTAGAAAAATGAAACGAGAAGGTCAGAGCAAGACTGTTTCACAGGGCTGGCTACAGACCCCTCCAGCCCAACAACTGACTTCAATGGCCACCCATGGTCCAGGCTTATGCAAACAGCACACAAGGAGCAATGTTTCACTTGGGACAGCCAGTTAGCTTCCATCACAAACAGTGCCATGGCTTCCTTAGCCAGGGCATACTCGTGGCCCACCACACTGGGCATCTGCCACTGCTTGCCACCTCCCATGAGTCTGGCTGGCAGGCAGGCCCAAAACACAAGCAGTGGGCCAGTGCCCTACCCCTGCAACGGCAGCACCACTGGTCATACCATCAGCTGCCCCACACACCATGGCCCCCTCACTGCTGTTTTCAGTTGGGTCTCCAAGCACACTCCAGTGGCAGCACTGTGTTGTCAGGTGAGGCAGCTGCCCACCATCAGGGAAAATGAAGTGGCTTGCAGAAATGAGTGAAGCTGAACCACATGAAGAAAGGGAATAGGCACAGCTGGAAGCCATGGTCCCACAGGTAGAGGTAGGTGGGCTGTTGAGATAGGGGAGACTGGAAGCTTGTAACATGTGGCAGCAGGTGGATGGTTTCTGATCAACCAGCAGATCTGCAGCTGACAAGGGCACCACTGGAGGCAAGCAAGATGTTCAGGAGATCCTTCAGAGACATCTCAGCCCATGTATTATTCTCTAATACAGACTGCAGAAGGGGGCAAAGAAATGCAAGTCCATTACTGAAGACTCCCTTCTTCTAGGTATGGAGGTGCCAATCTGGGTGCTTGCTGCCTGGTAGGGCCAGGGTCTGGGATGGTTAACCTTAGCTCCTCTTCCATAAGGGCATCAACAGTGTTGCCAGGGTAAGCCCATGCATCAAGAGTGACTGTAGAGCTCTGGGCACAAGGGAGGAAAGCATGGGGTCCTTGGTCTCACTGTTGAGGGGACAGTCCTGAACAGCCCCTGACTCATTCAACAAAATGCCTAACAGTTTTGCTGATGTATTTAACAAGGTGAAGCAAGAGTGGTTTTACTTTTTAACCTAATGACAAGGACTTCAGACTACGTGTGCTGGGGGACAGTTACCATAACCAGAAGGGAAATGAGGGAGGAGAAAGTGTGTCTTGGGCAACAGTATGACAGGAAGCTCTTGCAAGTAAGATGAATTTCACTTGAGCTGTGCTGGTGGACAAGCTCCTCAACCACTGATACTTGAAGAAAAGAATAGTACAAGTACTGAAAAGAAGTACAGAAGGTAAGTCAGGTAAAACATCATTACATATAGTTAACCCTCCCCACCATTTCATTCTCTTATGCTCACACACAGCATCCTTTTAAATTACATGAACACATACAGAAAGTTGAAATTTAACAAATACTTTTGCAAATATATTCTTGGGAAGATCAGTGCTGGTAACAATTCTTCAGTGACCTGGAAATGAATAATTTAATTCTTAATTCATAAACAAGTCTTCAGTGCTCTAATTAGGATGGCACAAAGCAAATTCAGCTGTGATACTTTGCTGTGAAACTCCCTCTCTTGGCTTATTCCCTCACTTTCTGAGGAACATGGAAAATACCTGGACAAAACCTAGATTTTATTAGTATTACTTTTATCTTGAAGTTGGGTACTCAAAAAAGGAAGGGAGACTAGAACTGGTCTTTCTTATTGGTAAAGCTACTTAATGGGAGTTTCATTCAATTCCTGTTCTGCACCCTGGACAAGATTTTTAAAAAATTACCCTGACTGTCAATTACAGTTAAATATTATCTCAAAAGTATAGTGTATCCCACCTTTGAACCTAATATTAATACATGATTTTAAACTGAAGTTTTGCACTTCCTTGACTAGCTTTTCTGTACAATTGTGTTTATACCTACAACACAGTTGATAGTGAAAATTCACTTTTTCCCGGTGCACGCCACCTTCTCTCTAGTACCAGTAGGTACACAGCATGTTAATGACGTGATCTGATTGCATTTCAACCACTACTGAAGGTTCCCACATGCAAAAAAAAAAAACAACCTCCCCATGAAGGAAATAATTGCCATGACAATGCAAGGATCCAGCATGATGCTCAATCTGAAGGTAAGAAGTCTTCAGGGAAGGTTTGAGAGGGACCTAGCAGCAGCCTTTCAGTACTTACAAGGAAGTTATTGAGAAGACAGGTTCTTTGAGGATAATAATGACAGGAGGAGAAGAGAAAACGGTCTTAAATTGAAACGTGTTAACACAGTAGAAACTTGCTTGCTGTCCTAACTACAAAGAATTCATGCCTCCCCAGTTTTGTGCACTCTGAATATAAAAGCAGGGTTAGTGGATAATATTAGTTGTATGTTTTCTTTTTTTCTTTTTCTTTTCCTGGACCCTCCTATCTCAGGCAGTCTAGGTAGCAGTGTTTTTTTCTTTTACTCTCAATATGCTGAAAGTACCTCAGCTTTCAATTTCTTTACATTTCTATGTTTTATCTCCACATCCCACATTTCTTTGAAGTTTCACATTTAATGAATGTCAAAAGAGAGTCAATCACTCTCTTTTGCATTCTAAAATAAGGTCAATCATTCCAGTGAGTCTTGGAGGACAGTAACAGCAAAATAATCCACAAGTTTTATTCTTTATTCCCTTACATACAACTACCTAATTCATATTTGTAATAACAATTTAAAAGGCTTTATCTAATTTTCAAATGTGTCTTATGTTCATCTGTATGTTTTATTTAGTCTTTTCAGCTGGAAGACCTTAAAGACAAAGCAGAACAATGACCTTCAATCATTATTTCCATTGCCAGGTGCAATGCTGTTTCCCTGTGCTTTGCCTCACCTTTGGTTCCACATCATGTACCCACAGTTACAGTGAGCCTATGTTTTATGCTCTCAAAGAAGTCAGTGCTGCATGACTAGCAGAGAATTATAGCTATGTTTCCCTCTCAAATTTGAAATGTTCTCTAATGTGGCATGCTAGACAACAATAAAACGTGGTTAACATCCAGAACCGTTGCCAGTGCAGCCCACGAGCAGCTTTCAAGCAAAGTAAAGCAACAGTTATGAATAAACCCTCTTTACTGTTCCTTTGTCATGCTTACACAGAGCTGCAGAGTTGAGTAGACTGCAAAAATCTTCTGAAAGAAAAACACAGCTTGTTTAGAGCTCTCATAATTCACAATGGCTGCACTTCCAGCCTAAACATATACATACACACATGAACCAACGCATATATATACAGAATTCAGCTGCCTTAAAGGGATGGAAAATCAGATCCTAACCCCCAGGAAGGTCCTTCCCTTTTCCTGAAGTTACTGTATATCTTGTCTCACATGCACATCACTCGTACCTGTTGATACATATTTTGATTCTTAACTCCTTCATGCTCAAAAATCAGTCTGCAATGCTGTTGGTAGCAAGATCTGCACTTACCCTCCCTGCTCACTCCATAAAAGGTATAATTAGCAGGTTTTCTATTAATTTTCAGTTCTCCCCTACATCCTGGTCAACTGTTATAAAATACTGTTGGAAACAGCGAACAAGTCTATGCATACAAGGGCTTTTTTTGTAATATATTTTTCAAACAATTTTACAAAAATATATGCACAAACAGCACAGAATTTTAGATAGCAGAGAGATCTAAAGAAGCCAAGATGACAACAGAAATTGAAATCATACAGGTAGCAAAATTCTGTAATACAGACATTTATGGAAGTGGAAGCAAAATCCCTTTTAAAAATGTAAATAATGTATTTATTATTTAAGGTATTTGGATACTGTGGGAAAAAAGGGGCATGAAATTTGTTTATATCCAATAGTAAATTGTATTTACAGTAATAATTTCCACTTTTGATATACTGAGATATAGAAAGAGGTAATGCATATAAAATTTATGTATAAAATACATAAACCACATACTTTTTTAAAATCTCTTGGAAGATCTGAAAAAAAAGGAGGAAAATTGCTTCTTTAAAACTAGTCTAAATTTTTACATAAAAGGAAACTCACAGAACACCAGCAAGTAAGTGTATTTTTGTCCCTTTTCTATCACTCATATGGGCAAAAAAAAAAGAGGTCTGGGGAGCTCCCTATGGAAAGGAGGGACTGGCATGCTGGACTGTGCCAGCAATGTTGGACTATGCCTTACATCAGCATATCGTATGTGCCAATAAAATGTTTGTGCCCCAACAATCTTTCAAAGTATAACTTAAATTAATCCATTTCAGACTGAATGGAAAGCAGATGCACCTTTTTTTCCTCCAGGTATAACAGTTTAGAGAGCTCTAACACCTGTGCCTTTATTCATGAGTGCAGAGAAACCTTGAAGTGTCTTGAAATTATTTTCGGATGACAAACACTCAACTGGAATGTGCAAAATAAGCTCAAAATTTCTGTTGATTTCCATCCCAATTTTTGTGGATGCCTGCATTCTGAAAGCCAAACTGAGGGCCATTTACAGATAGTCAGGTCAGCACTTGCAATTCAATGTCTTTCCAAAATCACCAGTGCAGGTAAACTGTGGCTATGATCTTCCCCCCACCAGAACAATTATAACCACCCTGTATTTCCAGAAATATTTATTTGCTATTTATACAGGTAGTATATATATATGGGCACTTCAGTACGTTAAAGCTCCATATTTATTAGAGGTTAATCTAAAATTTCTTTTTTCCCCCCTCTTCCTTATACTTACTGAATTTGAAGAACACCATGCTCATGGAATGTGACCTTTTCCTACCGCTGTTACTTGCCTGCGAGCAACACTTTAATTGCCAGTTTTATCTACTTGCTTTCAGATGTCAAATTCCCTCTGCCTCTTTTGCACTCAGACGTCTATCAGGGACCACTATAATATCTTTTCCTGGGTTTAGCAAATCCTTGCTGGGGCCCTGTGCCAAAGCACCTTTTGGTATATTTCACTGATGTTTAAATTAGACTGACAGAAATGTCTTCTCTAAAAGCAATACTACAGAAGATTGCTATACAGGACATGTCAACTGGCCCAACAGACTTAAAAATCTTTATGGTTTTCCTGTCTTTGCATTTACCACAGAGAGGGTCATATTAAATGCTTCTCTCTGCTACCATTACTGCTAAATGAAATCCCCCAATAATTCAACCAGAAAATACGAGTACAGTACATAATGGAAAAATTGCTGATATTGAGAACAATTCAGGGTAAGATGTATGTAATACAGTAATACAGCTTAACCAAGTTCCAGTTTTATAAGGAGTAGAATAAAAACTCTGGGACATTTATTCTGTTGGGTTCTACTACTAAAACTACTTAAAAAGATGAAGAGAAGCATGAGAATCCTCAAAGTGTCAAGCATTTCTGTTTTAATTTGGCTTCTGCTTGCTCATTCCTTGAGAAAGTATTTTTCTGTCTATGAATAAGCACAATGTATTTTCTAGAAAAGTTCCCACATGCAGGAAGGGCAGTGAATGCTCTATGCTTGTGTATATATTGGAGCGGAACAGCAGATACTGCCTGATTTTTTTCTTAGAAGTACACATAAACCAGTAAGCAAATTAGTTTATACTGTGCATCTAAAAATAATAAATGCCCCTACTATATCTTTTCACATCTACATTGACTGCAAAGAACCGGGAAGCTTTTAAGTCTTGGCCCCTTCTTGGACTCAGTGAAAATGGGGCAGAGTCTTGTAGCAGGAACCCATTTAAGTTACAGGAGGCATCTGGAATGTAATTAGTGCAGGAAAATGTTTTATTATTATTATCATTAAAGTATAAATAGTTCCTAAAATAGGATTCTGTTTCATGCTCAAGTGTGGATTTAAAGATCAAATACACTGCATGACTAGATCTATTAATTACAATATTAGCTTAGTGAGATGAACTGAGACTTGTGTGACTGCAGTCTGCCAGTCACACAGGAGATTTTTCAACATGTGGGCTAGCTCAACAACACGCAGATAATGGAGAGAGGTGTCACATTTTACTGCAATCAGCAGGTGAGTAGAAGAGCTTCCCTCACTGAAGGTATAAAAACATAGGTATATTAAAAAAAAATCACGACAAAAATCATCTGTGTGTGGTTCTGTTTCAGCTAAAGCTGTGTTGTTTCTTTCCTTTTTAAATATATCATAAGGGACATAGAAAGGATCAAGCAGTATTACAGCAGAAATCAGGAGCTGCTTTTACCTTGGGGATCATTTGGCCTGCTCTCAGCAGAACTTCACAAGCCTCGTTAAAATCTTTCCCTTCTGCTGCCCTTTTCTACAAAGTGCTGGCAGCTGGCTCACATCCAGCACCAAGCCCAGAGCCACTGCTTGCATGTTGATAACCCCCATGGCTAGAAAACATTAGAGCCACTACGGGACAGAAGCAGATGTATCCATAAGAAACCAAGCTTTTTCACTTCTACTCATAAAACAACTTGCTATTCTCAGCTCTTAAAACTAGACTTTGAACAAACAGAACTGGACTAATTTTAACATATTATCGACTCTTTCAAAGATTATAATGAACATCAATGGTCACAGCATGAAATGCACATAATATGGCCTTAAAACGTCCTTTGTAGTATTGCAGATAACTCCAGAAGGCAGTTCTCTCTCCTTTATTCACAATAAATAATATAGATGGGAATAGCACAATAATCAAAACCTTGCAATGCATAAAACTGCACATGGTTTTAAGTCTATAATACAATAAAAGAAAGTCAGTAATCATCCTTCCCCCTCTATCGCAATACTGAATAGGTCCCTTAAGCAAGATTATTTTCTGACTAGAAAACAAACCAAAAAAAATCACTGTGAAATCCAGCAAAACAGTTATTTCTATCTAAATCCATCGGTAGAAGAGATGGAATTTTTAAAGCTCTTTCACAGTGTTTTGTTTTTACTAATGCAGTCAAGAAATCACCATGAAGAAGGTGCATGGAGTATCTGACTATGGGCATTACTTGAAAGTGGTACGTACAACAATATTGCGTATTCTATGCATTTAGTTGAAGATGTGTGTATGGTATCTAGTGTAGCAGAAAAATAAATGGAACTCTCTGTGAATGATTCGTTCTTGTTCCACATCCAAATCTTCAGAGATCCAACATTTTGATTTAGCAATTCAGTCTGAATTTGCTTAGCACTGTACTGCTATAGGAGAAGTGATATTCAGGCAATTTGCTGACAAGTATTCTCAGGAGTGTGCTTCTTCCTGTTGAAAGTTATTGGAGAAATTCTCATGGAGTTGTAAGATTAAAACTATGCTCATCCTGAAAACCATCTCTCTCCAGTCACTAATGAAATATCGCGACAAGATGGCATTGTAAGGCCTGCACAGTAGCGACACTTCTTCCTCATAGTTTACAGTAATTACTTTTACCTATTAATGACATACGCTTTACAACTGACATCCAAGTTTTATCTGTTCTGTATTTCTAAGTAAAATATGTTCTATTTACTGCATTTGCAGCTTTGCGTATGCCCATACTTGTGCAATGAGTTGCAGTTAAATTGGCCAGACACACGTGTCTATCTTCAGTATACTTTGCATTGGTCACGGCAACGTATGTCAGCTGTCAGAGTGGTGCCAAAACTCTTACTGATCTGGTATGTCAGCTGCAGTATCTGTCTTTATTTTGAGCATACAGAACCTGAAAATAGCCCCAAATGAAGCTGCACCTTCAGACAGGGATAGCATTCACAGCAGTGCCCTATCAGTCTTTTACAAATAGGGCTGACACTATTGATCCTAACAAAAAAGCCATGGTGCTCTGAAAGAATATTAAATTCACCTCTTCAGGTGAAGTTGTGACTCTCAACTATTATCTTACATATAGTACTGTGTTCAGTCTGTCTGCATCTCTCTGCTTTACACTCTCCCAGAGTACTTTGCAGTGCAAATACGGAGTTGTTTGGAAGACAGCTTCCTGACCCAGCTGGTGAGTGAACCAACCAGGGAAGGTGCCCTGCTGGACTTGTTGTTTGTAAACAGAGAGGGCCTAGTGGGGGATGTGAAGGTTGGAGGATGCCTGGGGCACAGTGATCATGAGCTGATAGAATTCTTAATACTGGGAGAAATAAAGAAGGGAGACAGCAGAAAAAGCACCTTAGACTTCAGTAGGG
>VZTU01022695.1:0-147261 GCA_013400835.1 Zapornia atra
ATGCTATTCCCTCATCAAGGTTTAATTGGAATGGGGTCTACCACACCAGTTTCTACAATTTAAAATATTTTGGCTGGAATAGAGAAGACATCCTGAGGCATGGCTGTGTGCCAACTCTCAGTACTATTGTGAATACAAACTCCTAAGGTGTAGGAACCTCTGGCAGATGGACCAGTGAGTGTCACTGAAAAATCATTGTCTTAGTAAATGGAAATGTGTTCATGAACACAACAGTACTGTGCATGAAATATAAGACTATGCACTGCTGCTGCCCACCCCCTGCCCAAAAAAAAAAAAAAAAGAAAAAAGAAAAAGAGAAAAATAAAACCTTGCCTCTAGGTTTATTCTATCTACTGCTTCCCACTGGGAATCTTGATAATGGGAATGTACAAAGTTATTATTAATAACAGTGAATTTCATGAATATAATCACTGTCAGTACATGCTTAGGATATAGATGAGTTGCAGGGCACATCTCTATTATTGATCATGTATGTAGGAACCATTAAAATGTATTAAAAGATTTAAATGTGTGAATTAAATGTGAAACACAGTGTGAACATAATATTACGTGTGCAGGAGAAAGAGTTGTTTTTAAAAAATCTTTATTTCCAATCAAAATAACAGAATAAGTATAATTTATTTTGCCACCTTTAACTTTGAAACTGGTCTTACAAGTTTGAGCAAATTAACTGCAAACTGATAAGGCTGTAGGGAAACAGGTGTGTGATTAAGGCAAAACAAAAGAAGGTTCATTAGACTCAGAATGTCATTTGGAAGCTTTAATTGCCTTTGTGAGCCAAGGGAAAGTTCATTCTGAATGTTTTACTTATCTTCCAGGAACCATAATCATGTCAGAAGAATTGCAAGATGCTTTAGATAACATGTATGATGCTAGAATTCCAAAACTTTGGTTTAGGATTTCCTGGGAATCAGCTACTTTAGGATTTTGGTTTACTGAGCTTCTTGAAAGAAACCAGCAGTTCAGCAGTTGGCTGCAGGATGGCCGACCAAATGTCTTCTGGATGACGGGATTCTTTAATCCACAGGTAAGACTGCCAGATGGATCTTTCTAACTCCTATGTAACAGTTAAATTAGGCCTTGAGAGAACTTCAGACCAACTTAATCGTGAGCATGTGAAGTGTAATCTAAATTCAACTTTCAGCACGAATGTCGGATAAATTCACTTCATAGAACCATAGAATGGTCTGGGTTGGAAGGGACCCCAAGGACCATAGAGTTCCAACCCCCCTGCCACAGGCAGGGCCACCAACATCTAGGCCTGGATCTCCACAAGGTTGCCCAGGGCCCCATCCAATCTGGCCTTGAACACCTCCAGGGATGGGGCATCCACCGCCTCTCTGGGCAGCCCATTCCAGCACCTCACCACTCTCTCTGTAAAGAACTTCCCCCTAATATCTAATCTAAACCTTCCCTCCTTTAGCTTTAATCCGTTCTCCCATTGTCCTGGCATTGTCAACCCTTTTAAAACATCTATTTTCTTCAACATCTATTGAAGAAATTTTTTGTCTGACCAAATAATCATAGAATCATAGAATGGTCTGGGTTGGAAGGGACCCCAAGGATCATAATGGAAGTGAAATAATGGAATGTGTCTTCTGGTTGCTTTAATTGCAGTGTGAAAATTGGATAAATACAAGTTTTTCCCCCTCCTCTGTCACAGTAATCTGTTTTTCATTCATTGTATGGAAATCCCTTTGAGTACAAAACAAGGTAAGTTTCATGACTCCGACATAGGAAGAAGAGATTTGGACTTGGCTTTCCATCCTTGCAAATCTGTTCCTTGAAATGGAAGGTTTGTTATTTATACCACCCCAGAATTGTGCCAGACTTGGTCTGCAGAGACGTATAAAAAAATACAGCCTCTCGTCGGCACCATCTAAAATAAAAACCTGGCACAAAATGAAACACAAAAAAGAGAACAGCTGAGAACAGAGTTAAAAGAAGGAAAGTATACATACCTAGATGATGTGTAGTTGCTTTTGCACAGCTATCCACATTCATTAACGCTTTTTACGATTCACAGATGTTTGTGGGAAGTGAGAGTTGTGGAAGTGAGTCATTGTAAGAGTATCCAGCCAACAGGTTTCTGTGAAGCCTTAGCTAAAAGCTATTTTAAAGATCTATTTTAATCTCAGTACTTGTTAGCAATGCAAAAGCTAGCTGAAACAGCTGCCTAGAATAGAGAAAGTAACAGTGGCAAATACCCTCTAGAGCTACTGCTGGGAAATAGCCATCTATCATCTATCCTCTCCCTGTCAGCTGTCCGCTGATACCATTTTATAGCATGGAAATGTGGTCATAGAATCCCTGAGCAAAGGGTTCCCAAGCAAAAGCATGAAGGAGAGGAGGTGGAGCTTTAAGAAAATGCTTGTGCTTCCATACTTGGTTTGTCAGCAACACATTGGTAGTGGCTGTTGAAAATAGCCCTAAGTAACTTGTGCAGTGATGGGGCTGAATGCAGCCCTGGCAGGCCTTTGGTTGGGTTGGTGTTTGCTTTTGTGCTACAGAGGAGCAAGAGCTGATACAGAGTTTGCAGTGGCTGTGTTAGCTGGCTTTTTTTGATTTGGGCTTGTGTCCATTCTGAAATTTTGCCAGCCCAAGTTAGGCACCCTACATTTTTTGGATACACACATCTGGATTTCTGCCAAATAATCAGAGTCAGATGTCCCCAAACAAGTTGTGGTTTAGTAGACCACTACAAAAATTAAACACTTCATAACACATAGTTCTAAAAGTCCCTTAATACGTAGTGTGCAGAGAGCAAAAACCCAGTAGGACATGCACTTACCTGATTTTAAAATGTACTTGTGCTGACCATCACAAACTTAAGAATCAGATATTTAGTGATATCATCTCCATTTTCTGTAACCCAGGCTGTGGGAGTGGCTCATTCTACCAGAAACTCACCCAAGTAGACTCCTTTTCTATTTAATTAACTATTATTTTGTTAGTAGTTACATAGGTGGGTTTAAAAATCAGTGTTTCATACGTTAAGAAAATTAATTTTCATCTTCTCAGGTTGAAGTGATGAAGTATTAGTTCTAATGGCACGTTTATAAAAATCCTTTCATTTGTGAGATGAAATGCTGCTCCTGAGTAATTTGTAATTTGCAATTTGCCTACTTGCATAGATCTCCCTGTTTGCTTTACAGCCAATGGATAAATGCCATGGATAACACAGGACAATAAAGTAGATTTATTGCACTGGGAGAACGAGGCATCCTGGCAATAAAAAATAATATAGGACCCAACTCTGCCTTCTCTTGGACTGTTTATACACTAGGATAAATTCAGTAATTTCACAGAAGTTAATCTTTATTTATAGCAATACAAATGAGAGCAGTCACGCTTCTATGTAAAAGAAATCTGATTACCTGCATGTTTCCTCATTGGGCCAAGATAACTGGGGTGAGCAAAACGAGAAGTGCCATGAATTCTCTTCTGGAAGTTACTCTGGTGTTACTGGATTTCTTCCTCAAAAAACCTTGACACTGTGTGGATCTCATTTCTACCTCTCCGTTTCCGTATCGTGGCTGGTAGTGTCTGTTTCCTTGTTTGCACCTCTGAATCCAGTTGCTGCCACTTGCCCTGTACATGGGTCTTAAGACCTGTGAGGCAGGACTGTCTTTCTGGTTGTATACCACTTTGCATAATGAACCCTCACCCTATTTCTAAGACCCTTAGATGCCAAAGCAATGTGAATGCTACTAAAAATATGAAGTAAAATGCCTTCATTCCTCAGTGCCCTCTTAGTTCTAGCAAACCTGCCATCATTTGCTCACTGTAGAAACTGCAAAATAAGTGACAAACAAGAAACCTCCTAAGCACGGTAAAGAAGGGAATATGATTGTGTGAGCAATAGACTTAAATGATTTCAGTATTTCTTCTCACAGCTTCCATGGATGCCTGTTTCTCCCTCAGTAGAAGATTCAGAGTTAGTTTGTATAGGCTGTTAGAAGGCAAAAGGAGAAGCTTTAGCAGCCTGCAGTGAACAGGTCAGGAGAAGTTTAGGAAAAGGCAGGTGAAGAAAGAAGAAATAAATTGTTCTGTTTCTGACATCTCAACATGTCCCTCGCAAAAAAAAAAACCCAAACCAACAAACCAACCACACATACACACAAAGAAAAACCCAACCAACCAAAAAAAAAAGAAAAAAAAAAGGCCAAGATTAGCAGAAGTCAAAACAAACGTCATGGCAAGTGGTCCATTATGTCCCTGAAGGAGGGGGCCAAGGGAGGGGACCAAGGGAGGGGCCAAGCCCTCAGCCTTATAGTGACACCTCAAACCACTTGATTCTTGCTGTTAATTGCATGGTTCACCTGCTCTGGGACACTCATCTGGGCCTGCAGCTCACAGCTGTAGTCTTTAAAGACTCTCTAGGATTCATTCAAATGAGCAGGTAAGTGTTGCAAGTCCCACTGCAGGCAGCACATACACACTGTCATCTCAGTAAGGGATGTGCATCTCTGCAGTCTAAATCTTATCCCTGAAGACAACTCACAGCTCTGAGCCTGCTTTTATTCCAGTGTTTCCACAGTGCCTTTGAACTGATTCCCTTAATGTAGTCATTGCTCTGTCCTGTCCTCTTCAGGCTCTTCTTTCTTTAATATTTCATTTTATCTGGGATCCAGTAGCCCTTTGGGGCCTTCTGGCAGCGAATACTTCGTGTATTTTAAACTATTGGTACTAGTATGTTAATACAAATTAAAATTCTACAAATTAACAAGAGGGATTCTGCTTTCATTTAATGGCATTTCTGACAGAAGAACTTGGCCTTTAATCCTGTCTCCCTCAGCTATATGCTAGAGTTCTCAACTCCTTCAAACGCAATTAGAATTATCTGTGCTATCACAAAACCTCTTGAAAACACTTGTCCTGGAGTCTTTGGAATTACATTAACGAGAAGCAACCAATGTCAGTTAAGTGAAACATCTGAGTTTATGAATGTCATCTCATGTTCTCACAACTTGAAGGGTATTGCGCAGCTATATAGTACTTAGCGTGAGCAACAAGCACTCTGGTCCCAGCAGCCAGAGATTGGTCCCTGCGTTCAGTAGACCAACGTACTCATGTTTCCACATCTGACTTCTTTCCATTCATTTCGCCCTAATAGTAGCTCAACAGAGCATCCTGCACTGTGAATAGTGAAGAAAAATAAAAAGCTGTCCCCAGAAACCTTCTTTCTCTGTCCTGAAACATCTTCCTTCCTAGCTGACCTTCTCAGTAAGTCCCTCTTGCTCCTGCATCTTCAATTTTTGCGTTTGACTCATTCATGTCCCAGCTAGGAAAATGGATTTCCATAAGGTAAAATAAGGTGTGTGTCTCAGCATGGCCACTGGAAGCACAAAGCAGCCTACCCTCCTGCCTCTTCAGGCCTGAGGCACTTCTCATGCACTGCAGCATTTGTGAGCGGACAGTAGCTAACCGGCATCTTCAGCCTGGCTTCTCTTTTGATAGCTTATTGCTCATGTAACCATATCATGAGATCATGGCTCTTCAGAGCAGAGAATGAGTTCCCTTCTGTGCTGCTGAAGTGCCGCGAGTTTATCTTGCCAGTGTCTACAATGGGAGGTTGATTGTGTACATTGACCCTTTGCACTGAGCAAAGCGACAGAGGCGCTTCGCTATTTAATCGCATGATTTGGGTTTGTACTTCCTTTGTGTGCCCGAAAACGTTTCATGATTTGTTGACTGAAAAGCCTTTTCACAATGTTGGTATAAGAAAAGATGAATAATACAGCACATGAAATACCAGCGTTGTTTGCGGCGTAGCAATTACCTGGGTTGGGAACCTCACAAAGCACACCTGGCAGCCTTGCAGGCCTCGCTCCCTCCGGCTGGTTGTAAAGCAGGCGTGTCATGTGAGGTGAGTTATACGTGCTCAGTAAGCCAATTTGGTGGCTTCTTAGCACCAGCGCATGCACACTGTGTACCTAAGAATGCGTGGTACTGAGCAAGGGTAGGAAAGCTTCATGTTTACACTACTGAATGTAGCTTTATACGTGCATAAGATTCTGTGGGATGAGGTTTTATACTGCTGATGTTACTTACATAGGAGAAAAGGAAGTTGAAAATGGGTAAATTCAAGTATTTTTTTTAAACTCTCTGTTTCAATCTCCTCAGGGCTTCCTAACTGCAATGAGGCAAGAGACAACTCGCATGAATTTGGCAAAAGGGTGGGCACTGGACAGTGTTGTTTTACACAATGAAGTGACCAAGATGATGAAAGAAGATGTTGTTGGGCCTCCTCCTGCTGACATTGGTGGGGTTTACATACATGGCCTGTTCCTCGAAGGGGCGGGTTGGGACCGCAGAAACAGTAAGCTGATCGAGTCGACACCAAAGGTAAGGATCAAGGGAGCATGACTGATTGTGACATAGCATGGTGTGCTCAGAGAACACCAGGAAGCATTTTGAGTGCCTGCAGCATTGGTTTCACAGCAGGTTTTAAGAGGGTAAAATGCTAGCTGAATTGGGAGGGGCAAAGACTGTTTACGCACCAGAACAGAACAAAAAGGCTTCTGTCAGAAAATGAATTTAGGGTGCACAGCACTAGAACAGAACAGATGCTGGGCTCCTTGGCTTCAGGGGTTCCTAGAGGCACAGCTCTGTCTGATTAAAATTGGACAGCCCATAGTCAGCCTTCTTTTGACTGACTAAGTGGGATCTGGTCACAACTTCCAAAGCCCGGGACTGGGTTTGATGACAGCTGCTGTGGATGTCAGTGTTTGGATGACTCAAAATCCCTGGCATTTGTTTTTGAATAGGAGGCAAAGTATTAGTTCTGGGTTTATGCTCAATGTTTGTGCATGGAGTTACATTTTACTGTTGAGACTAAGCAGCTTTAAAACCTAGCTATGGGGTAGTGATTAGATGCTGTGGTCGCTGCCCAGGGAAGGCTGCTATAGACTTTTACCAAACTGGTGATAACTGCCCCAGAATTGGAGTTGAGGTAATTCAATCCTAGGTAAAACACTTCTATATTGGGCTGAAAGCAAAGTCCTCCAAACCAAACCTTGCCAGCTGAAGGCTCTGGTGAGAGCTGTTGCTTGATTTGTCAAAAGACACCCTCAAACATGGTGTTTACTCAAGTGCTCTGGAGCGTTTAGCAAGCCTCCATGTTGCTCTTGGGTTTGGGTCTTTCTCTTCCACCTCTCCTTGCATCAGTGACTGCTTTATATTGCAGGGAGATTTGAGGGCACCTAGTCTGGATAAACACCCAAGGGGCACCTTGGATCTTTGAAGCTCCACTGCCAGCAGTGCAGAGCTAACAAGGAGGCCTGCTAAATGCAGCTCGGTCTTTGTAGCTCCAGTCCTGTCATTGAGGGAACAGGAGGTGGGAAAGAATGGGGAACACTAGCCAAAGGGGCAAAGGATGGGAAGAAAGGCAATGGTCTCTCCCTCTTGAACCACCCTGTCCTATTTCCATCTGCTTCCATGGCATGCAATTTTCAGAGTGTCTGCTGCTTTCTTTTCCTTCCAGGATTCTGGACATCCGTTGTCCCTGAGCTGCTACTGGCTTAAAGTTAGGGTCAGTGTAGTAATGAGCACAGGACTTGTACTCTCACATGTACCCCTGCTGAGGTGCTGGTGCTTTCGCTGAAGGCCATCCCTGAATATAGTTCTAGCGTTTGGAGTTTGTACACCCTGTCCTGCTTCTCTAACGCTGAGCCCCGCGTCTCTGTTACATCCTCAGGTGCTGTTCTCAAGCCTTCCTGTAGTCCACGTGTATGCTGTTAGCACAACAGCGCTCCCCGACCCAAAGCAGCAGCAGCAAGGAAGCGTGTACTCCTGCCCTGTCTACAAAAAGCCCCGGAGAACTGACCTGACGTACATTTTCTCCTTGTATCTGAAGACGGTGCGGAACCCTGACCACTGGACGTTACGGGGGGTTGCACTGCTCTGCAGTTCAAAGTGAGGACCAGCAGATAGCTGTAAAGGACAAACTGCCTAGGAAGGTCCATCTGCAGCCATCAGTTTACTCTGTGCACAGTTCTAAGTGTCTTTACCCTTGGAGTATCAGAAGGGAAACAGTTGCAGGTGTAAAATTTGGCAGCTGTTGTAAAGCAAGGGAGGGTATAATCGACTAGCTTGCTCATAGTGGGAACGCTGGGGAAAAGGAGCTTCTGACAGTGACGACTGCTTTGACACAGTGGCTCTTCTGTAGGCGTTATCTTTTCTTATTAATACAAGACTTCTGCATAATACAGTATAACATAATACAATAAACTTTGTAGTTAAAAACTCATCATCCATAGCATTATGAAAGCTGTAATGACAAGTGAATTAAATGTATGGGAAAACTTTATGTGCGTATAACCCAGTGCATGGTTCCTTTGGGTTTATTTTTTCCTTTTCAAACTTACTGTGTGGTTTTACAAACAGACGCTACCATTTCCTTGGAAAGTCACTTCTTTATGAGAACGCTCACGGGAGTTTCCCCTCACACCAACAGTGGCCTTTGCACATACTAACTCGTTCCTGACCCCACAACTCGTTATAAGGAGGATGTGCACCACTGCCGCCACTCCCCATTATTAGTGAGAAAGAGGGTTTGAAGTTCTTCTCAGAGTAAGCACATCTGCACACTAATTTGGCTCTATTAGGTTTCCATTGGTGTTGGCAACCGAATCCTGCCAACTCAAACCTCTGAACTGCTTTTTTGTTCTGTGTTTTGCATCAGTTTAGGGTTAAAAAAAAGAAAAAAAAAGAAAATAGGAGATGCACAGGCTGTTGTTTCTGGGCATAGATTCAGTGGAAACGGTTGAAGAAATTTCTCTGCGTTACCACCACTGCTCTGCCCTGTAATTGAAAGGTGATTACTACTGCTCTTTTAATAGATGGGCAGCTACTGGCAGAAAACATGTTCAGCTTTTTTCGGTGGTACAAATTCAAAGTAAAAGAAATTGCTGTTGAATGTTATGAAGGAAGAACTTGCAGTGAGTGCTTTGTTAATCACTTTTTTTTTCCTCCCTGTAAACACTTTCAATTTTCATGTAAACACTTCAGTTTCTTTTCAGCTATTACTAAGAAAGTAGTTCATCCTTTCCCCTAACGAGTTTTACTCTGCAGCTAGCAATTGCAGGGCTCCTTCCATGAGGAAGTTTGATATTCACACTCCTGCCCACATCAAAGCAGAAAGTGCCAGATTTGTTCTTGGAAAACAGAGCAGCCAGGGACAGGGTCCCTTTCTCCCACTGAGCTGGGAGCACACACAGTGCCAGCGAGATTGTCTTACCGAGGGAAACCACCTATTCCCAAAATATCCAGCAGCCCTCCCTGCAGTACGGCTGCACATCGCCCAGCTTCATTGAGAACTGTGTTTCTGAGGAGGGTGGAGGATCGGGCTTCAAGATCATTGCTCTTGGAAATGATGAAAAAGATAAAGAGGGGCTTGAGGCAGGAAAAGGCTGTGCTGCTGTAGAGAAATTGAGGTTGTGACCCATAGTGTTCTCCCATCTTCTGCTGGTATGAGGGGGTATGCAGTAAATTAGCTTCGATAATAACTTCAAATGAAGAACGTACATTGAAATAATTTGCTCACCTGGAGAGCTTGCTGCTTGCTATGAAAACAAATCATCCTCTGAGCAACTGAAGTTAAAAGTAAACATTTAAAAAAATATGTGTTTGATAGAGGTTATATGTGATGCTACATGATAAGCTCCATGGAAAATGCATCCCTTCCTTCCTTTGTGAAGTAAAATGAGAAAATTAAATGCTATATATAAAAAAAAGCTCTATAGGCAATTCCAGCACTTTGCATTTTTGCACAGCACAACACTAAGAAATAGTTTCCTTGAACTTTGAGGTTTTCATTTCAATAACTAAACCCTGTTTTTCAGTTTAGGAAAATGTCTGATCTTGGAGAACAGAATGTGGGCTGTGTTGCCCAACGTCCTGGTTCTGGCTGGGATAGAGTTCATTTTCATTCTAGCAGCCGGTGCAGTGCTGTGCTTGGGAGTTAGGATGAGAACCATGCTGATAACACACTGATGTATTCAGTTGTTGCCAAGCAGTCAAGGACTTTTCAGCTTCTCATACTGCCTGGCCAGCAAGGGGGGTGGGGGTGCCTAAGAAGCTGGGAGCGGGCACAGCCTGGACATCTGACCCAAGCTGACCAAAGGGATCTTCCATAACATATGACATCATGCTCGGTATATAACTGGGGGGTGGACCAGGAGGTGGCTCCAGGTGGTGAGCAACTAACTGTGCTGTACATCACTTGCTTGGTATATTCTTTAATCATTATTGTTATTTTTGTTTTCCTTTTCTGTCCTATTAAAACGGTCTTTATCTCAACCCACAAGTTTTACCTTTTTCTTTTTGATTCTTCCCCCCCATCCTACTGTGGGGGGGAAGGGGGCTCAGCATATGGCTGTGTGGTTGTTTCAGCTGCCTGCTGGGTCCAACCATGACATAGAAGAACCAGGCAAGTCATCTGGTATTTCACTGAATATGGCTCCAGTTTTAAACAGAACTGGAAGAAGACCATACACCCACCTGGTTCCAGAAGGGACTTCCTACAACTACTAAAAAACTAACCCAACACAACGTCCAATCTATCCCATAAGCAATCCCCCAACCCTTACCCCATCCTGTCCTTCCATCCAGTGGAGTTACTGCTTCCAATCTGGTAACTTTAATCTGATGTGAAATGTCACTGACACAGCACAACACTGACCTTCCCCAACCAGTGTTCCCTAGTTACTGCTGCTAGAGCTGTTGCCCTTCAAACGTGACATACACCGGGCTAAATGAAAGAACTGGCAGGCAGTATATTTGAAATCGAACTAGTTATATTTAAATTATAGATTAACCTCAAACAATGTATATAGATAACCAAGTTATGCTCTGCTGTTAAAATGAATCTGAGATATTAAATACAATCATACAGCTTTTGGCAACATGGTACAAGTTTCACACAGGTAGTAATGACTAACATTGCTTTAGATAAGTGCTTTGAAGGCAACTCCGTTAAAGAATGAAGAGAGCGATACAGTCCTGCACCCCATGTCAGCGCAGGGGCCGTGCTTACAAACATCGTCTGATGTCAGGGCGCTGGCTCCTGAGCATTGCAAATAAACAGCATTCCATGCTCCAAAGGGTGCCTGTCTCATAATCCCTGAGGCTGTGGCTGGTCGATAGTGATGATGATAGGAAACAGAGAATTGGGTTATGGATTGGCCCTGTACTTCAGCGGCTTCGTAGGGTGGAATTTAATTGCAGCGAAGCTCAGAAAGAGCAGAGGATGGCAAACAAAACAATTCCCTTGTCTGGTCTGTTACATTCGGGATCCTACACCCCATGATACTCTGTGTAGAGTAACAATTTTTTTGAAAGATCTCGAGGAAGCTTCAGTTAAAATATTCTATTTTCTCCCTCTGTTTATCCAGAACCCATCCACTAAACTTACTCTTCTACTACGGCTTCATGGCTTTTCCTTGCCTTTCTCACAACCACATCTTTACAAAACACGAGCACAGTGTCTCATTCTCTTTTCCTCCTGCTATTCCACATTTAACGTGTCTTCTGCTTTTTTATTCTTACTCTCTAAGTGCCAAAAATGCGTTGCTTACCTACACCAAACGTTCCCCTTCCAGAACACTGGGAACAATCTTTAGTGATTTCAGGAGCATTCGCATTTCCCCTGAGAAGGGACCCAACTTACTCAACCCCCTATCATTCCTGCCACATTTTGTCACACCAAGGACAAAGCAGGAATTTCCTCATCCTCCCCTTTCAGTGAGGGCCCTTGAATGAAAAGATTTGTTCAGCTGAACAGGTGTTTTTCATAGTTCTTCCTTTTGCTGATATGGAGCAATAGCTCCAGAGATTAATTGGTGTAAGATAATGGAAAATGTTCTTATATGGTTGTACGTAAAACTAAACGGAGCGATTAGGCTGTAAAGTGACTGCTGGAACCATCTTGAACATCCAGCAGATTTCCACCTCCCCTTGACCTGGGAGCTCCATCTGGGCTAAGGGCGGCTGTCGGCACGCTGCATGACAGGGTGGGGAGCCCCTTCATTCAGTTTGCATGGCTTGGCTTTTGTCGGGAAGACACCACTACAGACACCCATGTAAATGATAGAACGACACCAACACATGTTTTGTGACAGAACACATATTCACACTTATTTTTTCTCTCTAAAGCTGAGTGAACGCATCCTGTGTAAGCGGTAAGGATCATATCGTGTGTTTGCTAATTGATCCCTCAGACTGACTGCTTTAAGTCCAGCAAAGGGACATCGTCACCTCCTCCTCCTTCTTTTCCTTCCTGCTTAAGAACGACTTCTGGGATTGTCACTCCTTTTTCGGTTGACTGGGAAGCACCTTTCGTTGGGCTGTTCTTGTCTTTCTTTACCTTAGTGATCACTTCCGTGTAGGAGATTTCTTCGGTGAAGGGCTCTGCTGCAGCGAGCTCAGAGGCGATGTGCACACCAGCTTCCTGGAGCCCCTCCTGGCCTTCGGCTCCTGTTCGTTCTTTGGTTTTTTTATGGATCTTGAACGTCTCCTTCACTGGGGCAGCTTGTGAAATGGTTTTCTTGATCCTTATCCCAGATTGTTTCAGTCTCTCTCCCGACTGCCTGATCCTCTCTCTCCTCTCAGGGGTCACTATTCTAGTTCGAAGCCTGTTTACCTTCTTGCCAAAATTTTGTCTCGTCTTTTGGATATTTTCCCTTGAAAATGCCTTTTTGATATCATCTATGCGCCTCATGCCTGATTTCCTGAACTGGGCTGCTTTGCTCTCTTCGACAAAATATTCTTCATCAGAAGACAGATCATCGGGTGGGAAGAAATCATCCTCTAGAATTTCACTTGCTGTCCTCTCTTTGATAACAGAGAGAGATGAAGGACACTCGGATTCCTCCTGTGAACAAAAGAAGAGAGTCATCTTCCAGTAAGGGTGTTTTACAGGGATGGTGACTCAAGCATTTTGTCTGTTGGCTGGTAGATAGTTAATGCCAGCTGAAATACTCTATCTTATCAAAGGCAGGCAGGCTTCTACCAGCCTATGTGATCTATACAGAATACAAACAGCAGAAGAAACCTTTGCCAAGGTCTGTAAGGGCATCATACCCGGTGAAAGATTTCTCATCAGTGTGGTTCTACCTGTAACTAATGAATGCTGTGGCCCTATGTTTACTGGTCCCTAATGGTTTTCAGAGCAGTTTTGTCTAGTTCATGGTTCTTTTGAAGCTGATCTGCTTCCCAGAGATTGGACCCAGATCCAGCTGGTGATTCCTCACTAATAGAAGTAGACATCCTCTAGACAAAACAGGCGCTTCTGTGTCAGCTGTTCACCCATCCAAATGAGGCCCTCAGTGATACCAGTAGCTTCAGCCCTTTGGTGTCACTGAGACAGTTGCACGTATTTGATGAATTGAAACTGAACCCTGATGTATTAACTCAGGTGTGCTGGCTCCACAAGAGGTCAATGTCATGAAAGGAATGAGATGTTATTCACTAAACCCAACTCGATACAATTCATCCAGCACCTGCACCACTGCTGAGATGCACTTGAGTTGTCCCATCTGGAAAAATATGCACAACCCAGAGCAAGCACCTCAATCTCCTGTGGGGAGTCTGGTGACCTGTATGAGCATGTGGTATCAGATATTTCCATATTAGCTGCGTGCTTGGAAGCGGTGACTACCCTAGATGTCTTAGCACTAGGAATGTAGGTAGCCCCTCCAAAGAAAGAGCGCTAGAGGCTCAAAGATACACAGTAAACAATTTACCAAGAATCACTTAGTAGTCAGAAATGTGCAAGAAAGGCAAAAAGCTTGTGCTAATGGAGGGGCTTATCTGAACGGAGAGAGGCTCCTAATTGAACTGTTGAAGACCACTGTCTGCATGGGCATTACATATTTGTGGCTCCGTGTCAGTGAGAAGTACTGATGTGTGCAGAGTAGAAACACTCTAACTCATAGAAGGTGTACAATACACGTTTCTTCCCTACTTGCTATTGATGTGCATGTGCTCTTCTCCCAAGAGGAGCATCCCTTTGCAGGGGAAAAGGTGTAACAGCTGTGCCAAACTTCTACAAGCTGTTTCCCATTAGTAGTAGCTACTCCAACTGATTTCTGAGGCGTGACAGTGTCTGGGCTCTACCCTTAGTGTACTTCAGCGTACACAACTGGAGAGATGAAAGAAGCTGTGAACCTCTGAAGAATGGGTCGGTCTGATTGAATGTTTTTCTGTGACCTCATTCCCAGCCAAAAAACTGTCTGTCATTTTTCACAGTGACTCATTAGTGGCGAGTCATGTTTAATGCTATTTTACAGAGCACTAGCAATATGTAAAATAAAATGCATGAAACTATTTGGCAGATCAAACCCACTTAAGAGTCTGTCATCGTGCCTCAGCTTCATTAAAAAACCCTCTAGTAAAATAGTTGTTAATGCTTAGAAAAAAACAGGGATGAATTATGTTGCATTGATTACAGTGGAATGTTATTCAACTCATCTGTCAAAATCAGCAGGAACAAAACTACAATGCTTTGCTAATAATCATCTTCATTAACATGTGCAAATTAACATTAATTACATAAAGACTTCTATATATAAACATAATCCCTTCTTTTCTGGAAATGAACTAAAACACAGCTGGATAATAATTCCTCAAAGTTAGTAAATTATAGCCCGCTCCCTCAGCTGAAATGGCAACGGAAATGTTTCCAGAATGACTGTTCTGAAGTTTCAGTGTGCACAGAGATGAACACAATACGACGAACAGCGCCTGCTCTTCATATGAAGGTTACTTTTTAGAAAGAGAGAGGGCAGAGAGACTCTTTTCTCTGTGATGCCTAGGCTGCCTTCCTTTGGAAGAACAGATTTTTCTGGGCTTTTCGTCAATTCTGTGCCAGATTTTTATTCTATTTGGCTTTATAGTCTGCTAGCTCAAGAAAAGAGTGCTTTAACTCTCATACACATGTGTTAGAAGGAAGACTCGTGAACACTAACATGTGAGATGAAGGCCTTGTGGACAAGACACAGCAGCTAGAGCTGCAGGTCCCGAGGAACATTTTTCATTCTGCTGCAGACCTTGGGAATGACCTTTGCCAAATCTCTGATTTTCTCTTTTTCTTTGGTTTCTGTACACATCTTGAAGAATCCCATGTAGCAAGGCTAAAAGTTAGTGTGAGTTTCTTTCTATCTCTTGTAAGAAAGGGGAGGAGGAGGTTCCCAATGTAGAAACTATTAGTGAAACTGGCTGGTGTGTTTGGGAGGTCTGATAATAAAAGTACAATCATTTAGGCCTAGTAAGAGATCTTTCTCATTTGCTTTCTTTCTCTCTCCTGACCCTCACCATTTCTTCTTCCACTAGATATCAGTGAGATAGAGAGAAGGAAGGAGCTCATCCTTCCCAAAGCAGGAATGTTTGCTCAGGCTCTGGAACAGGCTGCCCAGAGAGGTGGTGGAGTCACCATCGCTGGAGGAGGTCAAAAAACATGTAGATGTGCCACTCCAGGACATGCTTTAGTTGACATGGGGGTATTCTGTGATCCTATAAGTTTTAGCACCAGATGGGAAACTGATGGAGTCAGCGTGCAGAGCTGCCAGCTCACTTATAGACTCATTAAAAGCAAAGACAAAATATCTACTGACTTCAGTTGCACAGGACAAAGCCCTGAGCTGGGTGATAGTTTTCTTCTTGGATTGATAGCAGATGGGACTGGTAGTAGCAGGGCTGGGCAGCCCAGTTTTCTGAGAGGGTGAGAAAGAGTTGAGCCATCAGTGGTGCAACTTGTAAGCCATTAGTTCCAATTCTACTGAAGCATTTTGGTCTTATCTGCCAATTCCACCTCCTAGGAGGTAAAGGGAGGATCTTTAACCTAAAATCTTGAGTGCCCAAATAAAAGAGGACAGGAGATTGTTTTCACAGCACAAGATGATGCCAAACAGTCAGCAAGGCTTTGGGTTCTGTGGCAGTTGAGGCGGGGGCTGAGACCAATGGTTGCAATGGTAAGGGGAAAGCCTGGAGACTTGCAGTTCAGCTGGGCAGGCAAAGAAAGACACAAAGCTGGAAGGTTGGTTAGATCCGCTGCTTAAGTAGCACCTTTAGTAAATGAAACTTGAAGGTATGACATCCCAACAGAACAGCAGGGCAGTTCAGGAGCAGCTGGAAGTTTGCTAAGAAAGCGTTTTAAGGCTGAACATTCAGTTTCCTGGTTTTCTAGGAATTAACTTCTACCATATGCCTTGCCAAAGAAATGTGAGTTTTTAAGGACCTGACTGAATACCAAGTAAACAGGTGAGTAAACCTCAGCTTTGATGGAGGCGTCCAGCACAGCCTTGACTTGAATGCATGGCTCTGGGGACAGTGAGTATTGAAACCTGGCTGTTTCTAACACTGGCTTCCCAAGAAAATCTGATTCCATCACAATTTTCTTCCCCTGCTCCCATTTCAATTTAATTCACTATTATAAAACTTTCAAAGGTACAGAGGCCTCTTGCTCCACAAATGTTTCATCGGCTGCCAAAATTCTGTCTGTGCTGCACCCCTGCCCAAGAGTGCTGGCCAGGCTGCAGGCATTGCCCCTGTATCCTGATATCAAGGAAGGGATCACAGCAGCAGCTTTTGTCTCTCCTCAGCTATAACAAGGTGTTTATGAAGGAAGGCTAATGCACCTGCTCCTTAAACTACGTGAAGTGCAAGGTGCAGGGTGTTTTTCACCTCACAGAAACCTTAAAATAAAATATTTTAGGTAAATAATCCTAAATGTGGCTGTGCCCCATGTCAACATGATGGGACTCTTGAGGTGGCGATGCTCAGATAAGTGGAAACTGTGGAGGGAAGGCACTCACCACCGTGCCTGTGCGGGCAGGCTCTTCTCATCTTCTCTAGGCCGGGAAAGAAAGGAGGGGGCACACCAGACTGTTCAGCAATGGCTTGGGGACTTTGATGCAGTTTGTGCCCTGGCAAAGATCAGGTGGGCTCTAATAGCACCTTTCTCCCTTTTCACCAAACTAAGGAGCAAATAAGCCTGGGGATGGGGGGCTGCTGAAGAAAAAATATCACTCCTCCAGCAGTGTCAGGCCAAGCAAAGGGAAAAAGGTTATTAAAACAATTCCCTCACAAGCTGGTTAGCTGAATCTCCACAAGCACAGATGGGCTCACTAATCAATAGCAGTAATAGTTGGGGGTTTTCATTAAGAAGAGGTACATCGCTAGTTTAAGGGTCACTGGATTTGCTAGATGAAGCAGTGACACAGTGTCACTGTACAATGACACAGAGGCTTTAAGCACATCAATGTTTTTAAATGATTATTTCAGTAATACTTCTATTATAAAACAATTTAAAAATAAACATGATGTGATGTAAGAGCATTTTAATGGGTGTGGCTGGTTCATGAACTTCAGTCACAGTGTCTTTTCATGGGGTTGTTTTGCACATGTATTTTGGGTTTGTATTTCAAAGCCCAGGCCGCTCTCTTTTCACCTTTGGCAAGGGTAAAAACAGACAATACATTGTCTTATGTGTAAGTATATGCTAGAAATGCTATAAACCAGCTTGGCTTTCTCTTCCCCAATAGCTTCAAAGTGTAACTCTAACAAACTTTAATAAAGGCCACCGTTACCAGCTTGCAATTATTACCTACTTTTGATGACTACTATTATTATCTATTTACTTTAGCATGGCAAAGCTTTTTAAAGTACAAAAAGCAATGGCAGGGAAAAATAGAATGACCAGATAAATATGAAATTATATACGTAAAATATATACTTTAAGATATACCATATATTTTTTATATATTTATTTAATGTGCATGTGTGTGTATATATATATATATATAAAAAAGAAAATACATATATATAAAATCAAGACTCATAATGCTTCTAAAGAAACTGCTCACAGCAAAAGACGTGAGGAGAAACAGTGGAAACTCAGTAACCTGAAGCCATTGTGTTGCACGGGGAAAAGGTCACGGCACATGATCGATCTCTCAGCCTTGGGTTGTGCGGCAGGGAAGGTGCTGGTGATGATTAACACGGGCACAGATGGGACTGGGGGTGACCTCACAGCGCTGGAGTGGAGCACAAAGCAGCAAAAACAGTCAAGGGCCACCCAGCCCCTGGTTTGGTGCTGCCGCCGTGTCTATGACAACTGGTGATGCAAATGACTGGCAGCATATGGGCAGGAAACTGCAGCCCCACAAAGTTTCAAGAAAATCCAGGAAATTTGCATGTTAGATGAATGATTTGCTATTCAAACCCGCAGCCAGGGTAAATTGCTAAAACACCTCCTTGAAACTGCTCTCTGAATCAATACGAAGCTGCTGATGAATAACCAATTACAAATCATTCAGGCCTTTTACTCTTATTCTACCAGTTCAGAGTGAAGCTTTATAAATCTCAAGCGATCCCTTTCATTTTTCTGCAAATATGCCATTTCAATATCTCTGCCATCAGGCCAAAAAGCTGCTCAGATGAGAGGGAAATAGGATTATTTTAAAAGGGCACCTAAGGGGATTTATCAAGTAAATTAGATAGAGAATAAACACTTCAGCACGTAAGACTTGATGGTCAAGTGCCGTTGCTTGTATTTAGAATCATCTTCACATAATGAAGAAGTAGCCTGGCTAGAACAGCTATCCCCCCTACCCCATTTCTGTCTTGCAAATCCTGACACCCCTTTTCTTTAAATTCTGACAGAAATTCATTCATTTAACCTGGAATACATGACAGCTGTAAAGAAACCCAGCCCGTTCTCTCACTAGCTGGCTGCAGCGAGCTACAGATGATGGGGAAGTGGTAGCCAGTTGCACTACATCGCTCCGAGGAGCCCTTGGCTCCAGGCCACTGCCCGCTGCACGGAAAGGAGTGCTGCAGCTCCAGGGGAAAATTAAAGCTTCAGTCTTAACTTTGCTCTGCTATTGTTTCATGGCAGTGGCCTAGGGAAGAGCTCTGCAGGTCAGCCTGCATGTCTGCAGACTGGTGAAATTTCTCACTTCCCATTTATCTGTCTGTAGACACCAGTCCTTTGTCACTGGGGGAGAAAGAGCGACCGCAAGACGTGATAAGGGAAAAAAAAGGAAAAAGTTTGGTAATATGTTGATCTCTTCCTTCCACACCCAGTGACTGCTCTTGCAAGCTAGCTAGAGTAGGGAAGTGCTCTCAAGTACAAGTGAAGCCCAGCCAGTCATCAGCTGATGAACTCATCTGCCCAACCAAACATGTCTCCATATGAACTCGCCTCTGGACACCCTTTCAACTCAGCAGAGTTGAACAGCAGGTACTTATAAAGTAGAAACTGGATCCAGAAGTAGATGTCTACTACAGGTCATATGAAGCAGGCTCCATACATTTCTCTCTGCTTGTTTGAAGGGAGTCTGCAGGCCAAACGTACAAATGCCCGCAGTACTGATGTCTGTTGCCTGGCAAGATGAATCAGGCCTCAAATTCAGAACTCGTTGTTAATGACTTCACATATTCCTCACGTCTGTGCCTGTGCTGTTCTGACCAACTTTATTCCTGTGCTGAAGGAACAATTGCAAATTTCATCTATCCTGAGGAGAACTGAGAATATAAAACCCAACTGCATGTCCCCAGAGCCACGTCCATTCCTCAATCTAGTTCCCTCAGGCATGAAGAGTATTGCTGAAGACACCTGTGTGCCCACAGCAGCCACCCACAGCTCCTGTCCGTACGTCACTCCAGGCAGCCTGGAGGACCACGGGGGAGAGGTACGGCACAGAAGGCTCATGATTTAGCTACGCTCTTCTACCAGCTTGAGGACAACCAAAAGCAAATCACTGAACAACTGCATCCAGCACGAATGTAAATTAAGATCAGTTGTTTCTACTACTCAACATTAATTGGTGGAGAAAAATCACCAGCAACCCTGAAAACAACACTGCCTGGCCTTTGTGAGGATCACCACAAAGGAGCAGGTCTGGGGATTCCAGTGTCAAGTTTATAATCTGGTATGAACACAGGCCTGTGGAATATGCAACCCCTGTCATGTTAGGAACACAGAAATGGTCTGGTAGCTACTCCTTAAAAAAAAAAAAAAATAAAATTTCCCTTTCCCCTCTTTCCTTTTGAACACATCCCTAGAAATGCTGGTTTTCTTTAGCTGGTTGAAAGTGGTCGATTTTTTTCCTAAAAATCACAGGTAATTTATGATCATCTTGGCTGCCTGCAGTACTTCAGCGCTGTCCCTGCCCCTCTGCCAGCGGCTGGCTGCACAGCACGGGGCCAGCTCCGTGCTTTGAACGGCAGCACTGGGCTTGACACTGCCAGCAAAGGACTCTCGCTACGCTCTCTGACACAGCCGTCGGGTTTCTTTTATTCTCTGCAGTCTCAGCGAGGGCAATTACCTGTTCCAGCTGTAAAAATATTTATAAGGTTTATGCCACAAGACTCCAACAAAGGCCCCATCTCACTGGGCTCCTGAGGCCAGTGTGCTGCTGTCACAGGTAGTCAGCTTATGACGTCTTTTTTTTTCCCCATTAAGTTTTCAGACTCCACTTTAATGGGTTTTTTTCTCCCCATGGGTTCCAGCAGAAGGCTTTGTCCAGACCCTCATGTCTCCAGGACAAAGAGACCATTTCTGGTTTCTGACCTGAGATGATTCATGCACAGTTTACACCTATTTAATTTTTTTACCGATGGTCTTTAATGGACTCCTCATCCACACCCCACTGTATGTATAAATGACAGCAGCAGCCTCTCTGAGCCTCTTTTCTTTCTGGACTAAACCAAGCTAAGACCTCCTCGTCTCCTCTTATGTACTGGGGCTTCTCGTTGTTCTGCTCAACCTGGGAACTGTTTCCCAAACCTGCTCAGTTTAAACATGATTCACTTGAACAGAAGTGGTCAGAGCTGTACAGGGTGGTCCAGGCGGGCTCTGAAGTGTTTTGGACAAGGGCACAATGGGCACCTCTCTATCACTTCTGGAAACATCTTGCCTGAAGCCTTTCACCACCACATTTCACTTTTTTAAGAGCCACAACATCAAGTGGGCTCTCAGCCATCTTGTGAGCAATTTATACACTGTTTCTTGTCCTTTCCAAACCATGGGGGCTCAGAAAACAAAGTAACAAGGGCTTTTTCTAAGTACAGGAACGGACACGCATGCACTTAGATTAGAATAACTGCATCTAAAGATGATTTGGTTCCTTATCTATATTTCTTTCTCTGGACTGAGAGTTCCCCATTGTGAACATGGGGAACTCCCACACCTTCTTCTCTGTCAAGATCTTTAATGAAAATATTATACAGTCTTAGAAGCAAAGCCACTTAGAAACCCATCATGAACCTCCTTTCTGATTCCACCCCAATCCACTGTCATCTGTTGTTTTTCCAGGTTTCCTGTTACTAGTGAGATAACAGGTACATAAATGTGAGAAAGGATGAGACCTCTCGTGTTTTCATGAAACAGAAAAATGATCCAACATGAGCTACCTAGCACAATCTGCTGGTGGTGAGCTATTTAACTCCCTGGTGCCAAGGGTTCTGCCCTGCAGAGCCCTTTTTGAGGCTGCCATTCTTATGCCTGAATGATATCAGATGACTGGCAACGGTTCAGATAATTTCCTTCGTCTCCTTTTATATAGAAGTGTTACATTTGCCGTCTTTCATGTCAGGGGCACTCTCAGGGTTTTATTCTCAGAACAGCTGTAATTAAAAGTCTGTGCTGATGGACAGGGATTTCGTGCACTGGGTATTTCAGAGCCAGTGTTCACAACCTCATCTCTTAAGCTCGTGACTCCCTGACTTCTACCGCCGCTTTGGGTGGAAGTGCTTCTACTTCAGATTTTCAGCTTATCATCTCCATCTTGATCTCACCATTTTTATTGTCCAAGTCATTATGCAGCAGACAGACAGTGGCCAGGGAAAGTCACTGATAGTTTAATTTATTTATGTGTAATATGAGTGGCATACGGAAGGCTGCTTCTGCTGGCCTCTCCTCACGCGTGCAATGGCGCAGCCGCGGGGCAAACGAGTTGGTTGTGACAACGTGGCTGTGCCAGCCAGTCCAGCCCAAACCTTACTTGGTTTCTGGCATGTCTGCTGTGACTGTCCTCTAATTGTAAATGTCAGACAGCAGCGAGTGAAACGCAACCCCTGGTAGGAAGTTTTTACTCATTTATGGTGCTTGTGTAAAGTAGTAGCAGAAAAGAGCCCAGTAGCTGTAAAATGGACTTGCTGGTGCCTGAGTGCCCACATTCAAAGAGGGACTTGCAGAACATGCAGAAAAATCAAATGAGACAAGTTCTTTCAGGATTTAGAGAAAGGAAAAAAAAAATCCCCCAACAAACAAACAAACAAATCAACCCCACAAAACCCCCCTCCTTTAATTTTGGAATAATTTAGCCAGAGTGAATTGAACTGTTAGGTGCTCTTTGACTGCAGAGAAATGATAGCTCTCTCAGCTGGTTATTCAGACTAACCTGAACAGAAGTGAACAGTGACCTGCACAACCTATAATGCATTTTGCATTCCCTACTACACCCTTAGGGCGCGCAGCACTCCAGGGTCAAAGACCTCACTGGAAACTCTGATGTGACCTGGCAGTTTTAATCATGCAGTCAGCCTGGGGAGGAGAGCTATACCTGCTACCAAGTCTTTTCCTCAACCACACGGCCTTTAAAAAATTAATGCTCTCAGTTTCCATAATCATTACGTTCATGGTTGATCACTTGGTCTCTTTTTAATGTGAGGATATTGCCAACTCTTTTCATCGTGGTTGAGGTCTCTTGGGACAATCTCCTCCAGCCAATGATCCTTTTCAGCCTGCTACTCCTTCTATCAGCGATAAGATCAAAGCTATCCACTTGAAAGAAAATCTTTAGGGTTTAATTGGTGTTCCCCTCTTCCTCATATGCTGATGTTCTGGCAGAAGTTAAAACTAAAACCACGAGTGCTCACCCACGTGGGCATTCAACACCAGCTACACACAGGTCATTGGCTCTGTCACAATGTCCCAAATGGTTCATCAGAAAAAAATCTCACTACACATGAGCCGTCACTCACAACCACGAAGTAAACAACTTGCTTATGCCCATTTGTAAAATATAGTGAAGGGAGTATACTGATTCCACAGCTATTAACAGACTCCCACTCATCGTAGCCAAGCTTCTGCCATTCAGGTCTTGGCAGTCCAGCAGTGTGGCTACACTGGTGTAGATCAACAGTGTGAGAACCACTGTGCTTCTGTGAAGGACTTTCACAAGTGTAACCTTAAAGCTTCAGCACGCGCCTGGCTACCTAGCACGTTCCAGTTTTTGTACAACAATGCAGTAAGCATCCTCCAGAAAAATGATGAATGTCTAATCCTAGAGGGATGAGCATATCTGCTCTTCCTCCGTGCAAGAGGGAAAAGGCTCTTCGATCTGCCTTCTGAAAGGCTGGTGGTTCCCAAATACCAGAGGAACAGTGAGTCAGAAAGGCAGCAGTCAAAAATGCTGTTTCCCTTCCTGAAAAGTACCACCTAAAAATTAAACATATGGAACTGAGTGCAGGTCATTCTTGTCCAGCAAAACCAGTGGAGTGATCAGAAAGTCCTACTGAAGGTGACTGTTGGAGAGAGAACACATCATGAGAGTCACCGTTTGTGTATAATACCTGAAGACAGCAATAGCTGCTCTTTATAGCTGTGTGCAAATCCATTTTCACCATATTTTACTAAGCTTTTAAATAAGCAACAACTCAGGCCTTGCTAGGAGAAAAATTTACATTGTGTAATGAATACTTCAACAACAGATTTTTTTCAAAGCATTGATTCTGCCACAATCATTACGGTAAAGGCACATCAATGAAATGGTGTTATGCCATTAACCAGGGGAGTCAGAGATATTTATTACCTTTAGCTGGGAAATGATTTGCAAGGAAAAAGGGAAAGTGCCTGTCTTCTATTCCATCATGATGGTGCAGCCTGCAATAATTGTAATAACAGGCCAAATTGCACCTGTGCTTTCTCCTGAATGTCCATAGTAAGTCATTCAGTCAGAAAATCTGGGAGGTACAATTTGGCTGCATATGTTACTAACATAACATTAAAGAGCTAAAACATTTCCTACTTCCAGGTTTTACTTTTTTTTTCTTTAACCTGTTTTTTCCCAGTGGTAGAAAATAAAGTAGTTAAGAAAGCTGGACTGTGCAGAAGAATGACAACTGTATTCGGTGGTGAATATACTCAGTGAGACACACAGCCCCATTCATTGCAAGTGATGTTATTTATGTACAAACAGATGCAAGGTCGGGGTGTAAGGCTGGATGATGGGGGCACATGGCCTTACTCACGAGGGCTGATATTCTCAAGAACGCCTGATGATGAATACCCTCATTTGAAAGGAGCTTCGGGGACTCACTGGTACGAAGGAGCAACTATGCTCCTGGCAAGCAATAAAAAACTCCTCTTACATTCTATGGACTTGGGGGACTGGGAAGTTTCATCACACGCAGGATGAGGCCATTGTATAAAGGGGTTTCACCGCCCTCGCTAGCAACTGACAGAGCCCACAAACCTCCTGCACTGCCTGTTGGCACGGACGTGAGCCAGCCCACGCCGCTTCATCAAACTTCTCTTCAAATACAATTATTTGTAAGAGCAATGAACGCCCTAGAATGAGGTCAGTGAAAGATAAATGTATGATTTGCGTGGCCCATATGACTGGAAGAAGAGCGCCGTGTTAGACCACTTCCAGAGTAGAACATGCAAGGGACTATTTGCTGTCCCGAAGGGTCTGAGGGTCTATGCTTTAGTTTGTGCACATACTGCCACAGACAGTATGGACAATGGAAAAAAGCCCCTGTTTGTCAGCACTACAAAAGCTTGGGTCATCCTGCAAGTCAAATAAACTACACGTTTTGAAATTAGCGCTGGGAGAAAGCCTGTGTTCCAAATGCTTTTGCTATTTGGACTTCTACCTAATATGGTGAAAAAAATAACAGGGATGAATGTCAGGCATGGTTTGTATGACAAGATTTACAGGGCCAGCCTCATGTTACCTTTGGGAGAGGCAACAAATAGTCCTTGCTGATCTGCAGCTAATCTTACACAACTGGCTCAGAAACCCACCAACACTAATTATAGACCGTGCGTGCTGCCGCCAGCAGGTTCATGCCGAAAGGCACTGCGCAGCCCGGCTCAGTGTTAAAGAAAGCATACAACAACTCTCATGTTGAACAGACTGCGTCTTTTGGTTCACTAACTGGCGCCCACCGCCAGCCACCAAGGAGGGGGCACAACAACAGTGCTACAAGAAATTAGGGTTTGCGGTTACCTGGTAGATTACAACACGGAATTTGTTCTTCTTCAGCATCTCCTCTTGTTTCACTTGCACCTTCCGCACGCTGGCGCTCTGCCTCTCCACGCGCGCCCGCACCTCCTTCACGGCAGAGCTGACTTTGCGGGTTTTCTCCAGTAACTTGTTCACCGTGTAGCCTGTGTTGCCGTGAGCCTGGGCAAGCTTTAAAAGGTCAATCTGTATGGTCTTGATGGCATTTTCCATCTCCCTGTGCCTCTCCTCTATCCTTTTCTGGCTCGCCTGCACGCTGTCCACAATGTTGGCCACTTTATCCAGGACCGTCACGATCGTGTAAGCCGGTTCTTGTTCTTCTTCCTCCTCGGTGACGCTGGAGAGCCGGTTCTGGTGGGTTTTGTCAGCCTCTGGAGTGATTTCTCGGTGATCCATTTTGCCTGCCGTCGGCCGGGTCGGCGGGAGGCGAAGTTTCGGTGATCCTGCCAGAAGGATTCTGGCGCTGCTGCAGGGAGCCAGGGCGACAGCTGGCTCCGGCGATGCTCAAAGTAGGGCGTGAAACGCCGCTCCTGGAGCTTGGTCAAATACCTCTGACTACAAAATATCCACACATGATTGTTCGGATACTTTCAGCAACATGAAACCCCTAAAATTAGGAAGCAATGTCTGGAAAGGAACATACGTTTAAAGGGTCACGCTTCTGTACTGATGAAGTTATTAGTGTTAATCCAGGAAAGATAAGTAACTTACTAATTAAGCAGGAAAGCAAACTTGCATATTTTCAATGATCTACTTTTGTTTTCATGTTACTGGAGTGCTTTCCTCAGAGGGGATTCAAAGAGCAGTCAGGAAAACGAACAGGGTTGTTTTTTCCAGCAAAACAACTTCAGGTCTTCAAGCTTGTTCCGATTACCCCATGGGGTAACAAATAAACACACACTAAACCAGAGGCAATATAGTGAAAACGTTGTATTGTGACATGCTTTTCCAGTTCAAAATGTTGAAAGCTTTTTTTTTTTGCTTTTTTTTTTTTTTATTGAACAAATTATTAAATCCTACATGCAAAATTCTGAAAGCCTAAACTACATGTTAAAACAGCTGAACACATCCTATTCACACTTTATCTTGGGATCTTTCAAACGACAACTAACAGTCTATTAATATAACTATGACCAGCAGACTAATTTGGATGGACTTCTTTAGCTCTTGAAAATACTCTATACAAGAGCACTAGTAATTCATTCACTTTTATTATTATTTTTTTTTATTTTAATCACAAACACTATACAATCCATATTGTAGGTGTTAAAACATGTATTTTCTTTAAAAAAGTTTAAGAAGTATTAAAACAGCTTTAACAGTGATAAAGTAGGCTTTATTCCAATTTTTTGTGTTCAATTATTCAACACCAATTTTTACAATACCTAAATCTACTAAGACCTACTTCTTTTGGACCTGTGCCATCTGCTCTACCAGGTAACTTCCCAAATTATGAAATTTATAATTTTTTCCTCTTTAAAAATAAACCGTTGGAATTATTTATGAAGATGGCAGTGCTTAGACCCAGCCCACATGTTTTATAAATATGTTACAACTACACACAGCACACAGCTTCACAGTTCATGCGATAGGCAGTGTCTAAAAAATCAGTTACTAACTTCCAAAAACATTTAAATATCTACGGTATTTAAACACAGTGTTTTCTAGTTTCTCATAAGAAAAGTAAGCTGTAAACATTTTTACCTTTAGTTCATGCCTTGTTTGCTAGGTAATGTGGACTTTTTTTGTTGGTTTGTTGTTTTGTTTTGTTTTGTTTTAAATCTACAACCATTGGTGGAATAAATCTGTGTTCCCAAAAATATTACATTCCATGAATAAAGCACAAGTCTATTATATAACCATGTGATACAGATACAGAAAATTAACTACTGTATTCAGAAACATAAAAGTAAAGTTACTAAAACAGTCCATAGCTGTTAGAGCTGATGCTTTCAGAATACAGACCAACATTGTTACACTAAAAATGTTCAAAAATAAGGCCTCTGAAATAAATATTTCCATTCTTTAAAAAAAGATATAATAAAAATGTACATCACATGGTCAATGTAGGTATAAAAATCACTAAGTTAAACCATTCTGGATGATGTATCTGAAGTAAAATGGCCTAGATTTTGCTTCTGCCGACGTCCTCTATTGTTTTTGGGGCATTTTCTGTTAAAAAAAAAAGAGAGAAAGAAAAAGGAGGGCTGCTTTTATATATGCCACATAAGATTAAACTTAGCAATAAGGCATTGGCTTAATATTCTGTACTTTACAAGAGCAAGAAGTCTATGAGCTCCGCTGGCTGGGGGGACGCTCCCACTATTTTGGTACTGGACTCTCACCTGGGCTGTTGTGCACCCACGCCCAAGAAAGGGATCACCATAAGTCACAATTAAGGATTCCTGAGAGCCAGCAATTCTGAATGGGTTGGGACTTATTCAGCCCATCGGGGAGAGGGCAGTGTATGATGGAGCATACTGGGACACAGCAAGACAGCTTGGCCCTGAGAGACTGAGCTCCAGAATAGTCGTAGGAAGCCTGAGAGAGGAGGGCTGCTGAACCACAGCCTTTCACCCCACTAATTTGGCTTGAGTAAAAGAAGAATGACATCAATGGCATGAGTCAAATAATGAGCAGGAGGCGTTAGATACGTATACTTATACCTGCTACATTGAACTTTACAAGAGAGATAGGGAAGGAGGCCTATTTTTTTTTCATTCACAGGGGTGTCACTTGACATCACAGAGCTTGGGAAGCCATGCACTAACACAGTAGCAGGAAGTTTTATGGCCTGATGTAAGTGGAGCTGAAGAAGTGAAGAAAGTGAAAGACGAGTTGAGGAGCAAAAGGCAAAGTGTGGCATGGATGCCCAAGTGTAGGCCTTAAATGCTTCATGCACCTATAAGGTAACTAAGTCATCTTTAATCTAGCCCAGAGCCCTCAGTCTTTGTTTGGTTCAAGTCCTTGATGAGCAAAGTCATTCTCTTGTCACAAAAAGAATCTGTGGCTCTCATCTCAGTTTTCATACAAGGTGAGAGCCTGAGACAACCCAGAAACTTGAACTCTGTGCTTGTGCATCTTTACATTTCACAAATGCACATTAATTTCCAGAAGGCGTATATGGTGTGAGGGATACTTCCCTCTCTGTGTAACCCCATTTACAGTGGTTCTGCAAGGAACAGCATCTTGTCAACCTCTCTGGTTTCAGTGGGCGGGGAGTGGGGGCAACCAGAGCTTCTGTACGGAATCAGCAATGCTTGAATAACTCCAGTGAAGATCTACCACAGTAGCTGACCTTTTGGATGTGTTTCAAGGCTGATCTGTACAGCTGGGTATTTGTTCTGGGGATTGAGAATGGTTACTGGTGGCTTGTAAACTTAAACAAATGTGTGTTTTTTGAGGGGAAAAAGAAAGGCAACAGGATGTTACATAATCCATCTGCTTCGGCCATGAGGTATTTTTAATGTGGATACTTTAATATATATGTTAAAGCACATAAAATTTTGGGGGTAAAATATTTAAATACAGAAGAAGCATATCCATACAATATGTAATTTTTGACTGTTTTTGCATTTACCTACCTTGTTATGCACATGACAATTGCAACTATAATGGCAATCTGTACAGCTCCAATTATTGCTGCAATAAGGACATGCGTAAGCTTTTGTCTACTTGGGACAACATAAAGAATACTAAAGTCTGTCTTTTCACAGTGCTGTCCAGTGTATCCTGATTCACACCTGGAAAAGAAAAGGAATATTTCAGGGAATCTGTAATATGACAACAGCCTAGTCATTTTGTAAATGAAATAAGGAGTCCAAGGTGACTCCAGATGAGAAAGAGCTGGTGAGAAGGTGGAGGTGTAGTAACACCTGGGTTGGGGAATGCTTTGGATTTCTTTGACAAGAGAAGAGACTTAGCAGGTATGCTCTGCCTTCCTGGGTAAGGTACCAGTGGCCCCCTCTGAAAACACACAGCCCTGTGTGTCTGGCAAAGGAAATATGTGGGGTGGTCATTAAACTGAGTTACTATTTAGGAATAATGAAGCAACTAGGTGAAACAATGCTAAATGAAACATGGAACAGCATGCTCATTAAACACAAAGTCAGCACACTCACTCAGATGCAATGTCCATAGGGGAGATGAGAGACAAAGAGGAAAAGAAACCTTGAAGAGCAGTGTTGGGGGTGAGGGAGGAGTGGGAAGAACCCTTTTCCAGCTGCAACCTACAGAAGTGGAATCTTGCAAAATCTGTTGGACAAGACCAGCATCAAACACACTCCTGCCTTGTCACCAAAATAAAGTTTGATGGAGGTCAGGTTAGAAAACCCAATGGTCAAAAGCTCTTCAAGTGAGAGAAAGAATCCATAAAAGGTGGCCAGGGTTGGGCTGGAGACAGGAGCAGAGTAGCTGTTCTAAATGGTGCCCTGCCTGAGCAAAGCAGCAGTTAGCTCAATGAGAAACTCAGCAGGGGCAGCTCCCGATCACTGACACGTCAGGGAATGCGAGATGTACCAGTGGTGAAGGTGGCTGTGGAAACATGATCTGAAGCAATTAATGTCTCAAGGCAAGAGACACTGGAGCACAACAAGGAAAAGCAAGAGCCACCCAAGACACCAAGCTGGAGTCCACAGAATCGAAGGCCACCACTTACATCCCTGAGTAAGTTCCTTGTACAGCTATCCTTTGATACCGACTGATGTGAAATGCATCATTAAGGGCAAATGAATCATACAACTGGCCACCAGATTTACAGCTGAAAGCTGGAGAAGAAATACTCACATGCAGGCAGAGAAACAATACTTTTTTCAAACTGGATCAGATAAGCCCAAATGCAACACAGGATTGGTCTGGTATGTCCAAAAGCTTAGTACTAGGCTAGAAACTTATTCTGTTTGGAGCAATGAAATAATTACTCCACAGACCTTCCTACAACTGCTAATGCAACTCCTAATCCCCCTTTGCATGCAGGGATAATGGTTGGGGTTTACATGTTTGTAATCTTGTGACTGTACTTTCTCCAGCCATGAGCTGCTGTGTAAGGAGTTTTGATTCAGGCATGAAACAAGTTCCAGTAAGAGCAGAGTTATTAAAGAAAAGCCCCAATGTACTGTAAGTGAGCTTAGGAATTGCTAGGAAGGGAATCAATAGAAACACGTACAAGAAGGAAGAGGAGGGGAAACACGTTGGTAATCACACAACAAGAAACAATAAGGGAGAGGAGTCCTTGCTAGTGAAAAGGGCTGAATTTTTATTGTTATTCTGTTTTTCTTTTCATTAAAGAAGTAACAGTCAAAGTGCAATCAATGTGAGAACAGCTTTAAAGCATAAGAAGCAAAAGAAAGCAGAAGAGGCACAAATAATTAAAAAATGTTTCCTCAGAAACACTGAAGTGACAGAAAATTATTTCTGAGAAATACTGAATGGAGCTTCAGGAGTATTGAATTCCTGAAAAGAAGGAGTACTCATAATAAGAATTATATTGGTAGCAGGATTATTAGGCACTAGTTTAAGCTACCTTAAACTAGTAGAACAGATTTTAAAGCATTCTGCCTCATGAGTATGTATCTGCCTGGACTTGTGGAGAGCATTTGACACTGTCCTGCGTGACGTCCTTGCCTCTCAATTGCAGACATGGATTTGACGGATGGACCACTCATTGGAAAAGGAATTGGCTGGGAGGTTGCACTGAATGAGTTGTGGACAATGACTCAATGTCCAAGTGGAGATCAGTGGCAAGTGGTATTCCTCAGAGGTCAATATTGGGATCAACACTGTTTAATGACTTTGTCAGCAACAGAAACAGTGGGATCAAGTGCACCCTCAGCAAGTTTGCAAACAACAGCAAGCTGTGTGGTGTGGTTGACACGCTGGAGGGAAAGGATGCCATCCTGAGGGGTCTTGACAGGCTTGAGAAGTGCAAACTGCATGAAGTTCAACAAGGCCAAGTGCAAGGTCCTGCACACAGGTTGGGGCTGTCTAAGAATGGAGTGAGACCAGGCCTGAGGAGAAGGACTGGGGCCCCCAAAATGAAAAAGACATGGAGCTGTTGGAGCAAGTCCAGAGGAGGCCACAAAGATTGTCAGAGGGCTGGAACACCCCTCCTATGAAGGCAGGCTGAGAGAGTTGAGCTTGTTCAGCCTGGAGAATTCGTCCCTGTGAGGGTGGTGAGGCCCTGACACAGGCTGCCCAGAGAAGCTGCTCCAGTAGGAGCCATGTGTAAAGTACAAGACTAATAAGTACTTAAATAGCCAACAAACACCCAAAGGAGATCTGGTATTTAGGGTTGGGAAGTGACAGTCAGAAATTGTTGACTAGAACCATGTGATGTTTGTTGTGCTAGGTCCAGTATTGAGATACTGTTCAGGCTGTTTAAATAAATAATTGAAAGTAGTAATTGTAAATGTAATTATCAAATAAATTTAAAGGGACACTACATTAATTAAATTAATCAAAACATTGCCTATCAGTAGTTATTAGAGTAATAATAAATATTGAAATAATTGAATAGTAACTGAATCAAAAATGAATAAATGACAATATGCTTTGCACCATCCAGAAAAAAATTCTGAGAAATAACAAAGTCCGTTCATTCAGCGAGGGATGTTTTCCTTGAAATACCTCTACTATGAGTATTTTGAGGACAAATTCATCAGCAATGTGGTTAAACACAGCTCCAGATAAAAACAGAAGTGTAATCAAATAGTGCTGCCTAATGCCCATCAAGATGACGCCAGGGATTCACACAGATTCACAAGAGAAACAAAGCCATGTTGAGCTCTCTTGGTTCTGGCTGAAGAGAAACACAACTAAGTTCTATTGGAAGCATGAAAATAAACAAGAAAGGGTCTCAAATGGGAAAAGGAATAACATAGGTTTTCAGAGGCTTGAGTTGACAATGATACTGGCTCTCCCTTTTGGGCTTCCTGCTCTCTGGTCATTCTGGAAACCTTAAATCTGGCAGTGGAAAACTCCCTCAACATCTTTGATTGATAAAGATCAGGAAGAAAATGAGACAGGACCTAACAGATTTATAGCTGAAGTTTCCAAACCAAAGGAAAGCAAAGAGTAGTAGCATCTTCAATCACATTAATCTGAAAGTACAAGCCTGCAAGATAAAGGTTCATGAGTGAAACCTCCAAATAAGTAAAGCCCTCCATGTTACTAAGGAGTGGCCTTTTTTCTACAAACAACTTCGAAAATTAATTTTCTTTTTTAAAGAAAAAAAAGAGACAGAATTCAGTTGGTGAAATGTAAAGAAAAAAATATTTGAGAGCTGAGGGAATAAAATGGAACTTTCTGATTTCCTGGGAAACACTGAATGACTTAATACTGAGTGTACTGATCTGCTAGATTATACTGCAGACACAAAATGTGGGCTGAAATATATGTTGCAATTTTATGCTCTCTAGATGAAGCTTATTATTGTTAAAGAGGGCAATAAATGTTAAAAATAAGATACTGATACTCTAGAGAGAGTTTATGACAAAAGCAATAAAATATACAGAACAGACTTGAGAAGTTGATGGGGAAAGAGCAGTCATACAGAGAAGCCATGCAAGGCAAAAGCGGGGGTTTTGTGTTTGGTTTTGGGTTGGGGTTTTTTTCCCTTCTAGATAGGACTTAAGAACTGAAAATAAGGAGGCAGTACTGAGCCCAAAGTCTTCAGGGAGATTCAGCTTCCAAACTACCTGACTGACCCAGCCTCTCCTCTGAGCACCACTTCCCACACGACTGGAGCAGCTGGGCGCTGCCCACAGCAAAGGGATTCGGCTCCTGTGCTGCTGCTGAGATGACTGCAAACTGACACATGCTGTAATTATGTCTAGAGAGCATTTTGATTAAGTTTTACAGCCATTTCAAGCCCATTTTGGAGGCACGCAGGACTTACCGGCAGGAAGCCTTCTGAGTGGAATAAATGAATTCACATTTCCCATGTATACAGTAGCCATTGAAGCTTTCTGAACAAGGTATGTGGTTTCCAATGTAAATGTCTTCCCTTTGATCACTGGCGTCTTGAAAAGAAATACACATAAACAATTAGACATGGCTGTCCCGTATTTCAAAAAAGATCTCAACCAAGTGTAGCACACTCTTCAAAACTTGCAGAGAATAAAGGAATACAGAATAATAAAGTGAAGGCTTAAGGGCGAAGTTTCAGAGACACCTGCAGAGATTTGCCAGGCTGTATTGCACTGAAGAACCCTCAGAAACATCTAAATATGCTTCTTATGTCAGGTTTCTCGAAAGGAGAAAAGTATTCATGACAGAAACAAGCCACTGCAGGAGGATCAGCAGAAGTTTTGTCAGTGGCACCGGGGCAAAGAGCTGATAATACATAGATACAGAGCACTATCACATGTCTAAACAGAGGAAACAAACCTGAAGGCCTGAAAGGTTAGGAAGAAGCTAAACTGCATTTCATGAGTACTGGGTAAGAAAGCAACAAGATAAAGCCTTGATCTGACTGGTACCCCCACTCTTACAGGTGAAAACGAATGAACTGCAATAGCAGTCTTCCTCAGATAAACCCTTTTACAGAAAGGGAACTTCAAAACACTGACACGAGCTTAAAATGCCCATTCCTTTGGGAAATGTACTGGGTCTGGCTGGGATGGAGTTAACTTTCATCATTGCAGCCTGCATAGTGCTGTGGTAGAGATTTTTGGCTGAAACAGTGCTGACACACACCAGTGTTTTGGCTGTTGCTGAAGGGTGCTTGCACAGCATCAAGGCTTTCTCTGCTTCTCACTCTGCTTCTCCCTCAGCGAGGAGCCTGGTGGTGGGCAAGAGCCAGGGAGAAGACACAGCCAGGATAGCTGACCCCAACTGACCTTATGACATCATGCTCAATAATAAAAAATGGGAGTTTGGTCTTTCTAAAGTGGCCACTGCTCAGAGACCAGCTGGGCATCAGTCTGCTGGTGGAGTGTTGTGAGTGACTTTTTTTGCATCACTTGGGTTTGGTTTTTTTTCTCTTATTTTTTCCCCTCACTTCTTAAACTGCCTTTAACAAATGAGTTCATCACGTGTTTGCTCTTCTGATTTTCTCCTCCATCCTCCTGGCAGGAAGGTGATGAGCAAGTGGCTGGTGGGTACTTAGTTGCTGCCCTGACATCTTTTGTGCTTCTGTCACGTTACTAATCTTAAACTATGTATATTGCCAACCATTCTTTCCCCCTCTTTTTTTTTATTTTTCTTTAAAGAAGTCCTAAACACAGAAGTTGGTATTTCATAATGAACTTCTCTAAATAGCAGGGATCTAAAGATGTGAGTGTAATTGTGGAATTATGTTCATTCCCATGGCGATAGACTATAGCGTCACAAATACAGGATTATAATGAACTGCAGGTGCAAAGCAAAAAGGGACTAAAAATAAGAAATCTCTTACACAATTGCAGATATTTGAAATAACACCAGCCAGAAAGAGAAAGTATTTATACAAGGAAAAACAATACCGAGCAAAAAACCCCCCCACAACCTCCTGTTTCAGGTCTTCACTGAACATTTACTGGAAGGTTTTCTAATTGGTTCCAGGAGAAAAAAAATCTCTTCGAGGTCTGAGATATAAGGAAGCTTGATGACTCAGGCTGTGCTTCAAAGACTCAGAAGACTTTATATGAGGCAAGAACATTGACTACTGACAGTATGTCCACCACAGCCCTGTTGGAATAGACTATGTGGTTGTATGCCTAAGAGGAGAAAAGTGGGAATGGCTCATCCCAAAACTGTTGCCTCCTTGTGGTTGTTTGACCTTGGCTGGAGGCCAGATGCCCACCAAAGCCACTCTATCACTCCCCTTTTCTGCTGGAGAGGGAAGAAAATACATGTTGACAGGCTTAGGAGATAAGGACAGGGAGAGATCATTCTGCAATCAGTATCATGGGCAAAACAGACTCAGCACAGAATAAAGGAAAGAAAACTCTAATTCATTACACTGTACTGCACACCCAGTGACACCAGAGTTGGGAAATGATAAGCATGACCAGATCTTAAAGCACTTCTAACTCCCACCCACCCCTCCCTTCTTAGGAGACTTCACTTTAGTCATGATTTCGCTCCCTTCTTCCCCCTCATTGTGGCACAGGGAGGGACAGGGACTGGGGGAATGGTCTTCTCCATGGGCTGCTGGGGAATCTTTCTTTCCAGCGCCTTGAGTGCCTCAAGCCCCGTTCTTCACCAACCTTGGTGTCTGCACAGTTTCTTACATCTTCTCCCTTCTCTGGTGGCAAAAAGCAGCTGCCTGTGGTTTTTTTCTCCTAAATGTGACTCCCAGAGGTGCTGTGACCGTCGCTGATGGGCTTGGCCTTGGTCAGCAATGACTCTGGCCTTGAACCAGCTGGTGTTTGCTCTGTGGGGCCTGCAGAGAGCTTCTGGCTGCTTCTTGCAGAAGCCACTCCTGCAGCCCGGCTCCTCCACCAGAACCCAGCCATGCATAACTACAGCACTCCTCCAAGATGTTAGTTTCTGTTGTATCTAATCCCAATCAAAAGCTAGCAATAAACTACATGTAAGTATATCAGTCTGTTCAGATAGCTGAGCAATGGCTATTTTTAATGTACACACTAACACAGAATGTGAAATATGTGGCCAGGTAGCCATGGCCACCCGAGTCAGAGGCAAAGCTTGTGTTAAGCAAAGAGATGTTCTTAAATGCAGGAGGTGATGCCTAGTGTGACAGACATTTACCTGCCTATTGTCAGGAATCCAACTTTAATCTGAGAGGCCTGGTGGACTGCTTCAGACCTTCGGAGTGAAAAATTTAACTGGTGTAGGCACCTTGAAAGAGGGATTGGATATAAATGTTCAGACCCTTCACCAGAAGGATGAGGCACACAGAAAAACTGAAACCCTGATGTCCCTCTTGGCACGACAAAGCCAACAAGCCAGCTGAATCATGTAAGAGAGACCTTTCTGATGTGACTTGCACTGCAAGAGCAGACTGTCATGGCTGTGATTCTACAGACTAGAAGGCATTATATATTCAGGGAACAGGGTGTAACAGGAGTAACACACAGGAATTTAAAGCAAAACCAAACAGATAGAAGTGAGGACTGTTATTTTATCCTGGAAAAAAAGTCATTCAAAGTAGTTCAGTTTGGGCTCTCATTATCTAAGGCAACCTGACTACTGCATAAAAAAATTTTGAAACAATTTTTTTGCACAGGCATACTCCCTGCATGCACATCATTTGCTAAACTTGAGAGTGTGTGAGCTATACACATTAATAATAATAATTATATGCAATGTTTTTTCCACTAACTAGATTTCAAGGGCAATTTATATGCAATGAATAAAAGCCTGTAACTTCTTCTGAATAGGAACCAAAAGTGGTGTTTCATTATATCACATAATAAGATGTATATTCCATTTGGTGCCTTTTATGCCTTCATAATGTAAGTGAAAATTGACATTAAATCATTCCAAATGGTACATTATATAGAGTGAAAATAAGAGAATTTGTGAAAGAAAAAGAAAAAAAGAAAAATAGACAAGAGCTTTTTGGCATTGAATGGCTTTTCGAGAAGAACATGAGGAATGCCAAAAGCCATGGTGGGATGGCTTTCCTCTGGGAAGTCATGGGAGTGCAAAACAAGTATAATGAGAGAAAAACCCCTAAAGACTGGAGCTAACAGAGAAGATAGCAGTGCTATTACTTGTGAGAAAAGAGGAGTGGAAAGGTTAAGATCTAAGTAGACCTACTCTTTGCCAATAACTTAAGAAAGACAGAGGTATTTTGTCTTGGGCAGATACATTTTAAGCAAGAACCATGAAATTCAGCAGAGGCATATTTGTTCTGCTAATGTACCTACCACAGATGAGCTGCTAACACATAAACCTGAGCAGAAAGCGAAACTTTGCCTTATTTCATTTATACTAAGGTTAATATAGGTTAAACATTTTTCAGCCAGTGTGATTCAGCATATAAAGTTCACCGAAAACATCTTGAAATAACCTAACGATTACGGAATCTGTCATTTTTTAACCCCCAGACATTATCAGAAAATATGTGGTCATGGTGAGGCTTGTGTTATTTCTTCAGGAATGTCCCAGCTTATTGTCTTGCTGTAAAGGCACTTTCACAGCACTGGAGGGGAGTCTAATCCCATGCCCGCTGCATAGGGTGGTAAGCAGCTGGCCATCCTAGAGGAACAGAGCAGGCAAAACTCACACATCATAGACATCTCCTCCTTGCCAGCTTTGCAGTGTCGGTGCTGTAAGAAAGAAGCTGTTCGCAGATCTGTCTCAGTTACAGAAATCAAAGCTGCAAGGCAGACAAGAAGGGACCTGCATGCTCTGTTTCCTCATCTTGTGAAATCCCAACCAAACAGCACAAAGTCAGCACAGTACCTTTCACCTCTGGCCGATACTGCATGCCATCGTCTTTCTTTCCAACTGCATTTGTGTCATCTGTGTCTAGGTGATAAATACATGCATGGATAGCTATTAGGAAAGGCTTATTTCCAGACCACTACATGTATGTCACTGAGAAGCCAGAATAATAGTCAAAGAAGTACTTTAACTGCAGTAAAACTGGACACATTCCCACACTGTACCTCCCATACAACCAGGCTGGTAGCACACTTGGTCAGTAACACAGTCAGTAACCCCAGCATACAGACCAACACCTGGCACACCTCAAGCTGTAAGCTTAGAACTAAATCTTTTTTCCATGGTATGTGCCTAGCTTAGTTTGGTGACAGTCTGTTTCAGCATTGGATCTGTTACAAAGCTGGATGGAGTTGGCAAAGAGATGGTGGAAAGCTGTTACTCCTATGAGCAGGTACCAACTTCAAGACCCCAAAACCGAATATTCCTGTGCATGAGTAACTGCAAGGCAGTAGGCAGATGGCTCTAGTGGACCATTCTGACAATGGAAAACGAAATGGACAAATGAGTTTTGCAATGGGGGCCCAATTTGACTGAACTTTGAGCCCACAGCAGCAAGAGAAAACATTCCCACACACCGGTATTCCTTTTGCTCTCCTACTTCTTACCACCCCGTCACCTAACACCCTTTGAACTATCGCTTAGACTCTCCTAAGAGCTTTTGCTGTCTTACCAGGTAACTGCAGCAAAGGTAGGTAATGTAAACACAACACATATGTATGTAATGTAACCATACCTCTCTGCAGAGAACTCTAAAATACAGTCGGGGAGTTCACTGATAACTGGATCAGTGACTTCTGATCAAAAATGGAAAACAGGAAACTGTACCAGGGCCACTTGTGTCAGAATTTACATTGACCAAACCCACCAAATTAAGCCTACCTGAGCAGTGTCCAAGATGCCTGATATCGATCTGCTCTTGCCTCAGACACGATGCTTCTCTAACAAAGCACGGATTGTTATAGGAACTTCCATCAGAAGCACATACGGGATTAAAACTGTATCCACTGCAGTCTATATTACATACACACCTGTTAAGGGAAACATAGAGCAAACAAAATGTTAGTCATGTTGAGTACTGAGTAAACACGAGCTCATGCACGAATGCCAGGAGAGAAAAGCAGGTTGCATGAGGATGCTGAAGAATCCAGTGACATCTCAGGCTTCCGAGCAGAATATACAAAATAATTATAGGTCCTTCAGTGTGCTTTTTAATAATGTATTCATGTTTCCTGAAGTTTACTACAAAATCAATCTCATTGATTAACACTTGAAAATTGATAACACGTTGCTAGGAAGATTTACTACATTAATACAACTGTTTGTCATGCCCGTTCTCAAGTGTGAACAAAACCAGATAATATTCTACCTTTTCAGGGGTATCAGGATCCCTGAGAGGGAAACAGAAAGAAAAGGGCTCGCATTTTTGTTAAGCAGTAAAAGGAGTTTTTCTATTTCAGAGGCTGTACAGAATCAATATGCTTGGTTAACTGTGTCATTTCAGCAAGACATTCATCCTTACCTCTGAAAGTTAACAGTGAGTTTATTACGCCGTATTCAAAACAGGATGATGCGACTGGATTTATCTCATATTGCACCCAGTCCACACTTCAGTTGTTATAGACACAGCATTTTCCACATAAATTTCCAACTAGGGATGGTAAAACATAAGTGGGGAAAATTAAGACCTAGCGTGTAGCTGGTTCCTAACCACAAATGTAGGACAGCCAAAAGATTTAGATAGGACTATGATCAACTTGGTTTTGGTTAGATAGTTTTGTTGCCCCAAAGTCCTGAAATTTTACAGGTGTGAATGGCACAGGAAAAAATTCCATCTTCCAAGTCCCCTCGTTTATTTTAATCAATATTCTTCCTTTCAACTGAACCTCTATTTCTGAATGAGAAATGAGATTCTGAACCTTTATTTCCCGATGTGTTTTGCATTGTTCTGCAAGTTCTGCTCCGGCTCTGGACTCGGAAAAGTAAGGACTGTGACTGCAGAACTGGGACATGGTGGGCACCCACTCCAGCTCTCCACTCGGCTCCTCTTGATGCCATGAGAGTAGGAAGAGCCACGCAGCTTCTTCTGAGGAGATGGCAGGGGGCATATGTTCCCCTCCTTGCCAGGAACCTCTACAAGGGGGCACATGGTCTGACTGCCAGGAGCTCCTGCTAGCTTCACCTTGATTCACTCTTGTAAGACACAGGGTGGGGAAAAAACCCCACGCTACCAACTTGCCAGGTGTTCATGTTTTTTCCAGCTGTTCCAGGTACAAATAGATGATTAAGTAGAGGTATGTGTGCCTCAAGTCAGTAACAAACCTTGCAGCAAAACCTAATTCCATGCTGCAGAAACGTTGAAGATGGCCAGTGTACCTGCACCCCTTCCCTTTCCATGAGCACCTTTTTGTTAAATGAGATAATTTCCCCCATACTATTGCATGCCTGTGGACTTCAGACTGTTGCTAGACAAAAGGACATCTCCAACAAAACCAGGTTTATAACTACACCTACCCATAGTAAAAAACTGCCCCACTAATGAGTCTCTACATACCCAGGGAACCTACCTCAAAGTACTCATCAAGTCATTAAATGTCAACATGATGAGCATGCTACAATTTTTGTACTAGAAATGGTAACACTTGTAAACCTTAGACCCAGGAAAGGAACTACTATTTTGTTTACATGTTCCCAGATGATTTTAAGCCTAATAAGCCTAATGAGAGGTTTATTGGGATTTACTATATGCAAATAAAGGACTCACTGCTCAGCAGTTGTGCACATTTATTGGCACAAATGAGCAGAGAGCTAGTCCTCCTTTGTATGGCACTGGCTATGTGCTTACAGAAACCTTCGCTCAGCCTCATCTCACAGGAACCGCTGATGTCCGCCTGTGCCCATCTTTGTCATGTTTGAGCACATTCACAGACGCCTCCAGACAAAGTCCACCTGTACTTCTACACCCAAACAGCTCTAATTGTGTCTGTAGTCACCATCCAAGGGCTGTAGCATCATAGTTACTGTTGTAATTATTACAGAAGGTGACTTCTGAAAATAATTTATTTCTCGTGATATTACAGGCTGGAGTTGAAACAGCATGGAAACTGCTTTCATTTTCCTGCTTCAATGTGTTTAGATGTAACATCTAATGTTAAGTGTTTACTTTCTTAGAGTTGCAAAAGCTTGGTTTGAGGGTAGTCGTGAATTCCCGATCCTGTTTTTCTGCAAACACTCTCAGCCTCAACTATCCATCCAATGTACAAAAATCAACCCACATCTTACAAGAGAAGAGCTTGTGACCTGTCCATAAGGGCTGGGGCAGCATGAAGCAGCTGAAAATCACTACTCAGCTGCAGTGGTCTTACCTTACTTTTACTCACTGTAAAGTTGCATTAAAACATGATGCTGCATTTGTTGAGACAGCATCACAGCTTCAGATCTAGCAATAAATATTTTTAACACTGATTATTTTGGGGTAACGTTTTAATTCTACTCCTTATAGAACAGAAGCAAGATGCATTTTCATCTCTAATTATCAGTAGAAATAAAAATGAGGTTTGCTTTCTGCTGTGAGCAGGTAGGCACCCACTGAAATTACAAGTTACCAAAATGACTGGTGTGCAACAAGAGAAAAAAAAAGTAGTAAAAAAAAAAGGAATAGTACCTATCACACCACAGTATTTGTAATAATAGGAAACTACTCTTATATATATGTATAAACATAATTTTTTATGAGAGAAATTAACTATCTAGAACCTCTTAAACACTGTTATTTTGACCCCTCAGTATATTTTCACAAATGCTAAAGACTGGTCTGTGTTGGGATGGCAAACACAATCAAAGGAGGTGATAGCATATGATGATGTCAGTCATAAAAACTTGAAGAACAAAATCTTGTCTTTAAGCTTCTAGTGTGGAAAATCTGAGTTACAAGCCTAGGCCTTCCATGCTGCAAGCAGACCAGGAAGGTGAAGATGGGAAAACCACAGCTGAGGCAAGCAGCCAGCCTGACTCCTGGGGTCACATGTGAGAAGCTTCCTGGATAGGCAGTGCAGAAACTTGAACTCCATCTCTCAGACAAATGACAGGTATGCTTATTCCTTGGGTGTGACCCCCACAAGGGAACCAGGAAGGGTCTTGGGAAAGAAAGCCCAGAATCATGCAAATTTTCCCAAAGGGAAAAGTAATTCTTTTGAAAGCTTGCAAAACAGAAATATCAGAGTACTTCAAATTTCATAATATCTTTCTCTTAGCTCTCAATTATTTATGCCTGCTATTTGGAGTAACTTCCAGGAATAATTGCCTCAAGTCCCGCAGTGTTGCAAGCATAAACTGTTGTGTGAAGCTGATCTTCAGCTGCTAAAAGTGAGGGTAAGTACAGCAAAGTCTGCATCAAAAATCCCCTCAAAAACCCTACAATAAAAAGCTTCTCTGTTCCTCCGGTGGGTTTTTCAAAGTACTGGTCTTTCCTCAGGGCTCGCCAGAGCTGCGCCAAGTTGGGTAAATCAATCATGACATCCCAATACCAAAATAATTGAAACTGGTAGTTAATTCCCCATGTTGATGTCTTGCTGGAAAGGGCTGCTGCTCGGTATCCTCAGCAGATCTTTTCTCTTGCTTAGCCCTGGAAAGTCAACAGGATGTATTCAGGGGTTTTCCTAATATGCCAGGGCATACAGGATAAAACTGAATTTTGTCACCTGTCATCCCATATTTTCTCCCCTGTCCAACTAAAAAGGGGAGTGATAGGCTGACTTTGGGGGGCGTCTGGCCTCCAGCCAGTCCTAAACCACCACATGCACCCAACGTGGAGCTCGAAGAATTTGAGATAAGGACACTAATTGGATGAGGGAACGGGCAGAACAGACTGAACATAGCTGGGTAGTGTAATAATTGTAGAGAATTTCTGTTGGGATGGGGATTTTAAGGATGATTCTTGTACATGTGATTTGCAGAGGCAAGGGGTAGAGAAAAGTTGACGTCCTAAGGCAAAAGGCACCAGGTTCCTGTGTGCTGCACGTGTATCATTCATTAACACCATTAGACAGAAAAGCACTTGAATTTCTGGAAAATACAAGATGCTATAATTAAACCATGCAAAAATTTTAGGTGGTTTTAATAAATAAGACATGAGGATGTACAACTCATTTATTAGGGGCTACAAGGTGTAACAAAGAAAACCTGTTTAGTAAAATGATGTGACACGTTTCAAATGAACTCAGGCTGTAAAAGCGCTTGCTGCTATCGGTAAATTAATTAGATCCCCAGAGATCAGAACACATATCAAGGCTCCTTTTTGTTTTCGGGCTTCAAGGTGTACGTGGTTTGTTGGAAGTTCTATGTGCTGAAGAGCCACGGTAGGTTCAAAGAACGGAGGGGGAAAAGGGAGAGGAAAAGCATGAGAGATTTGGGGAGCGGGGTTGGCTGTGGAGGGAGGCTGGTGTTTCCAACCGATGGATAAGGCTATAGTGTCTGTGCCCATCTGGGATTTGTCCTTGAAGGTATTTTTTTCTGGCCTGGCCTTGCAGAGAATGCTGCTTGCTTCACCTTCCCAGCAGCCGATAGCAACAGCAAGCTTTCTCAGCTACTCACCTATTTATTAACGCATCCGTTCACAGATGTAAAATGGAAACACCAGAATAAAACCAAGTGTGTGAAATACACAGATGGATAAGTGTATGCTTGATGGAATAAATTTAGGTGAATTGAAATAGCAGGGGTGTTGCAATTGCAGTTAAGAAGATAACCATGTCAAATGAAGGATTACCTTGCATTTGATGTTTCTTCCCTTGTGTGCAATTCTTCCCAGATGAAACCCGAGCTAAGAAAATCTGGATTTCAAAGTGATTTCTCTGCCTATTTGACTACAGCTGAATCTTCATTAGTTTTTTTGGTGTCTTTTTAAAAAAATCCCTTTGTAGCACTGGGGAGATAAGGGCAAGAGAAGTAGATTTTAATTCTACAAGCTTCTCTGCGCCCTGCTTGAACTCCCTCTCAGCTTTTACTTCTGGCCAGCAATGCAGAACACCTTTTAAACACCATAAGCTTCAGCCACTTTCCAGCCAGTCCTTCACTCACTGTTTTAATTTCATGGCATGCCTTTCTCTGACCACTGTAGAAATTTGGTCCCTAACTGCAGTGAGCTTCTAGCAGCATCCGTTGTGAACTGATGCTTGTACTCACAAGAGTGACCTAACCCTCCCTTCGGCCTCGATTAACAGAAACCTTCAAAGACTTGGCACACACTGCTGCAAAGATCATTAAAAATACACATGAAAAAAGCAGACCTGGATTATTATCCATCTAGGATCTATTAAATTCCTTAATAGTCACTATAAGAAGAGACCATTATATTATACCTTTCATATAAGGATTTCCTGTCGCCTGATTTTACATAATTCAGTAATCCCACAACACGATCATAACGCCCTTTTTTAGGCTGATTTCCTCTACTGTAAGTGTCTGTGTGTTTCATTTTACACACGGGCACTTCAGATTTTTTTTTTCCAGCTGGATCAGAAAACTGAATTGCATTTACACAGGATTAAGATACCCTTCCTCATGGATACCTACATACCACATCATGTGCTAAAAAGGTCAAACAGACAAGCAAACAAAAGGTTGCCTATGGTAGGCAAGTAAAAAAGTGGTCAAAAGAGGCAAGCATGATCCAGCGTGACACTTCAAACAGACCAAATCTTTCCTCAGAAGACAAGTTAGACAGACAAGGAAGAAACCAGGACTTTAAAATGTCCATGTTGGCATTTCTAAGTGTTAATATTTACACTTCTAATTTCTGGTTTGGCTGGTGTGAATACAGACATTATGTAAGTTATAGGCCAGGTGAATCTATAGGTTGGTGAGACACATTTTCTTTCCAAAGAAAATCTTGTAAAATGTTAATCTCAAAAGGTCTGCTTGGGGACAAGTTGTCAATCTTCCTGGAAAATCTACATTATGAGTCAAAACAGATCTTTGACAGCTTAGTACACTTATTAAAAAATGATTGAATGTGCTCAGAATCTCATTTCCATATTTTATCTGTTAAAAAACAAAATATAGGGAAAGCTGAGAACATGACACATTTGAACATTTACAGTGAGGCTATTTTTAAGTTAATAATTTCCATATCAAAAAAGGAAAAAAACCAAAACTAATTAATTTTATTCCAGACATTTAGGCACGTAAAGAAAGGAAGGTTCATAAGATCACTGATCCTAAGAGGGAGGGCAAGATGACCACTCAAGTGGAGCTCTGACAAGATGGAGGAACCTTCTGAAGGCTGAAAATGAAAGGAAATCCACAGGGCAGAGCAGGGGGTGGACTGATGGGGAAGCAACCTTGTGGAAAATGACCTGAGGCTGCAGGGAGGAGTGGGCTGCGGGGCTGCATCACAGGAGGGCATCCAGCGGAGCAAGGGAAACAACCGTTGTCCTCCACTCAGCACTCATGAGGTCCTATCTGGAGCACTCTGACCAGTTTTGGGACCCCCTCACAGTAACTGCAAATATTTTGAGAAACTGGAGAGGGTCCAGTGGCGAGATGTTGGAATTGGTACAGGGCCAGAGGGTGTGCTGTGTGAGGAATGGCTGTGGGCTTGTTTAGCCTGGAGAAGAGAAGGCTGAGGAGGTGACCGATTGCTGTCACCAACTACCTAAGAGGGGTTATCAGGAAGGCAGAGGGAGGCTTTTCTCAGAGGTGCACAGCAGAGGCACCACAGTTCACAATTTCATTCTGGATATTATTTTCCTGAAGAAACAAACATACCACTCAAAACAATGCAAGAGTAGAGGATGTAACTCCTCATAAGCAATGCTACTTTTAATGTTGGAGAGATACTTCACATTTGAAGAAAAACTGTGAAATGAAAACCTTATTTTTCAACTGACTCATATTTTAAATGCTAATATTAAAGTGGTATATATTTATATTTACTCTAAATATATATATTCTTTATATTTAATATATAAGCATTAAAATGTTCTTCCTTACTCTGAGCATGTATTTTGATTTATGTAAGAAGAAACTTGTGGGAAAAAATGGCCAGAAAATAATAAGAAGCCTTAAAAAATATGGAAATCAGGACCATTTGAAAACTGAAGTCTTATGAAGAAATATATCCACTCAAGAGCCTGCCTTTCTAATCGATTTATTAAAAAACACAAAATCCACAAATAAATGTGTATTACCTCTTTCTTTGCAAGTGCTGCAGGTGGCTATTTTAAATAAATAAAAAACAAGTGACTCTCAAAAGACTGTAAGTAGTAATTTCAGTTTCAATCACATGCAGTAAACTGAGGCATCATGTTGTTTAAAAGCTTTATAAAAATTACACTGAATATTATTTACATGAGAGTTTGGGTTTTTTTAGATCATTTGGAGTCCTTAATAGCCACAACAATATCACAAATATTTACATACACTGCTTTCATTGAAGAAAAAGGTGATATAAATGCCACACTGACGAAAACGATTTTACAACCACATCTGTTTCCATTTGTTTTGCATTCATAGTGCATTATTTTAAGTGTTTCAATATTATCAGTATACTATCTTCTGACTGTGTACTGATAGGACCATCTGTTTATCTCCACTATGTGAACAATCAGTAGAACTGAAAATTCCAGTGTTTGCTAAGAAAAAAAAACACAGCCTGGTTACCCCAGAGTGTATCAACAGCAAACCATATGCATGTGGGTTGGTGCCCTAATGGGTTTACCATACCATCTCTAGGTGGTCCCAGGTTGTGTGCTGACACCTCCATCTCTACTTCTCAACCCAACTGTATTTCCAGCTCAGCATTCCAGCAGCAAACACCCTCCACCCTCATTCAGCCTATGTCTCTGGGCTTCTGGCCAGCTTCCCCCACAAAAAAGTAAATTTACCAACCTCATGTGTCCTTTCTTACTCCCCTGCTACACGTTATGCATGAAACATTGCCTTTACAAGAGTGGAGGAAGGTTCTGGCCTGAGGGACATTACAGTGGGCAGGGTAGAAAGGGAGGTACTGACTGACTGGTCTCAGGGAGCAGCTTTTCCTTCACATATGCAACCCGTGTTTCAGTTTTGTCACACAAGGGGAAGGAAAATCATGGCTAATCCATGTGAAACCTGTTGCCTGGGTCCTGTTAGCACAGACCTACAGAAAACCAAGGACAATATGGCATAGGTAAGGGCACTATGGCATAGCAGACCTTTATACAACTTAAAACTAGTGCATCCACAAGGAATTTTCTGTGCTCTTTAAAAGCCTGTCCCCAAACTCACAACTCTTTAAATTACTTATAAGTTGCATAAGGAAAGAAAAAAAGATATGGAGAATTATATTTCTGTCAGGTTTCCTCAACCCGATTCCTTTTTGCATTTACATAAAGAAATAGTGTTCTGATTTGCATACAGTTGAACATTAACTTTCTGAGTATGGCAAGCTCTGTATGGCAACCATCTCCCCAGGCTCGCTTGCTTTCTCTCAATCAGTCCACTTAAAATCAACACTGAAACTTTTTGCAGAGGCAGTGGAAATGATAAAGTTGTTTATATTTTTGCATTCCATTTACTATGCATTGTAACCACTTCTGGTGTAGATAGATAATGTTTCTGAGAAACCAAACAAAGTGAAGATACAAATCTAAAATTCCGTGCGAAGCCCAAATTCTTCAGACTATGTGTGATCTTATGTAATAAAAGCCCAATGTAGCAACTTTGATCAGAGACAGCCACAATGCTTTAATGCCTAGCATGAAAACTAAAAATTAGTAACTTTTTCAAAGGGTAAAATAACAGCTTAAGAGCAACAAAAATTTGCAATCACTAACTTGTAACATGGAGTGCATCTCAGCTCTGTACAACAGAACTTGTTTAAATTTGCTTTTAAGAAGCACCAAGATTTGGTAACTAGAATCACACAATATTTTAGGCTTGAAGGGATGTAAAGAGGCCATCTAGTGCAACCCCCTGCTCAAACTTGGCCCAGGGCTGTGTGTGATCAACCTCAGACCATCTCCACAGATGGAAGCTCCACAGCCTCACCAGACACCTTGTTTCCAGTGCCCAACCACCCTTATGGTTGAAACTTTTTCCATTTTGTCAAATCAGAAATTCCCATGTTGCCCCTCACACTAGCACTGTGCACATCCGAGAAGAAGGACTTGCTTAGACATCAGCAAGTCCAACTCTAAAAATCAGGAAGTGCTAAGTGGTTGGTCTTGCTCCTGCTGCTTTGTTGGCTGAATCATCCTACAGTTCTCACACAAATTATCAGTTGCCATCACTTTTTGCATAGGACTCCCACATCTTCCCAGGTCCAAGAGATGAACCACAGCCCATATGGAATAAAACTGCGTTTAGGAGAATCTTCCTGTTATGGGAGGAAAATCTGCCTATTCTGCAGTCCAGGCTGTGGTGGCTGGGCTGTTGGCAAGCCTAAACAGACAGCGACTATCACAAATCCTATTTTAATGGCCAAAGGTACTTGGCAAAAAAATGAAATTAAGGTTATTTAGGATGGAAAACTGACAGAACTGAAAAAAAAAAAAAAGATTGGATAGATTCTGACCAACCCTCATGGGAATATTTTCTAACTTTTGAGTATTTTCTTTATAAACATTTCCGTTTTCATGTATTTCTTAAATGAAGACTTAAAGAAATCTGAGAGGTAAAAGAGCTCTCTTCTCCTGTTGTAACAAAGAGGGAGTGTGGATTCACTTTACATGGGTGAGATAAAAGGAATAAATCTTCCGCTGTCCTCAACTTTATCCTAACTGTTACAGATACTACACATCTGCAGGAATACCAACTCTACAAGCATAAAATGAATAGGCAAGCTTTCACTGGAGTTGAATGTGTCAGGATTTATTTTCCAAAGCAAAGAGCACATCTCTAGTGCATATAACAAACAAATCTATACCCGTCTTGCCAGTCATAAATGAAACAGACCAAGGCAACATTGCAGAAAATGATTAGTATTATAAAAAAGCAGCTACAGCTGATTTGTCCCTCCACAAAAGAGCAAGACTACTTCTGCACTATGACATTTTATGAAATGTGAAGTACCGTATTCAGGAGCACTATTACCATTTTTGGTTTCCCCTGTACACTATGATTTAATCTTAAATACGCATCTTGAATATTAGTGCTAAGCTGCTTTACTGCCTGAGGTGTCTTCATGCTGATATTTCGTAATAAAAATTTGTGCAATTAAGACATATTTCAACATGAAATGGATTCCAGCTGGAAGACAGGAGAAGGGAGAGTGATCTCTCCCCAGTTAGCGATGTGCAAGCACTGTTATTCTGAGGTGCCATTCCCTCCATGTACACAAAACAATACCATCTGCACGTCTCTCAAGTACCTTCATGTGCTGCAACATCAGTACCTACCACCAAACCCGACCCTAGTTAAGCTTCTTCCATACTGCCAGCCACTGCTAGGACAGTGGCTATGGGAAAACAAAGCCCCATCAATTCCATGGGACTTCTTTTAGCTCCCAACAAATCATAATGCCTCATAGGGCTGCCTGAAGGAACCCCTTCCTTCATGACATCTCTGTCCCTGTGGATACCCACCTAAAGAGAGCCTGGATAGGCAGGGTATACTCTAAACATCAAGCACTTTGAGTAGGGAAATTCAGTGTATCAGTTTGTGCATCATGGATTGTCTTTAAAGTCCTTTTGGTGTTTCATCAGTCATTTTGAGCTCTGAAAAGTGACTGGTATTTTCATCAGTTTACCCCTGGGTGCTTTCAGGAGGTCAAGTGGCACAGCAAGTGTAGAAGTCGTCACTCACTGGCTCATGTCCCCAGTGTAACTTCATGTTTAGAAGCAAGCTTTGCAGTGATGGAAACAACTGCCTATACTACTTTGTGAACAAATGGGAACAAGAGAAAAAAAAACAAAAACCAAAATTACCAATATTTATTTTGTATTCCTGTTTGGTTTTGGAGTTTTTTGTTGCCAAGACAAAAACAATCAAGATCCTTTGTTTGAAAAATATTTGAAAAGATTCTCCAATTGGAAAATCTCCTGTGGTTTTCTACCTTTACCTTGCACATGGAGATGGTTTGTTCTTTACAGACAAGTATCAAACACATTATTACTGGAGAGCATTAAAGCTTCAATTACTATGGACAAATGACAAAGACAGTCAAGGAGTTTATCAGGTACTTTTTCTTTTAACATTTCTCCCCTTTTTGTTCACTGATATTATTAAGGGCAACTTAACTACTTACCCAACATTTTCTGCATCTTCATCACACTCAGCCCTGTATTTGCAAACTCCACATTTTGAGTGTTTTCTCTGAACTTCTGTTCCAGATCCTTCATACTCTAGAAAAAATAAGGTATCATTAAGAGAAAGCACAACATTCTTAATAAGCTTTGATTTTGCTTACCTAAATCCATTTGCCTTCAGATATATTGTCAATGTAAAGTTATCATACACTGAAGCTATTAGCCTTAAAAGCATTTCCCTTTTCAAAACCAGGCACTTGGAGGTTGAACTGTACCAGCGATAAGAAAGTGTCCCTGAAAACACTAGTGCTTCATTGATTGACTCTTCCTCTATTCTTATTTCACTGATTTGTATTTATTCTTGTCCCACCAGGCACACAATCAGCATTGACATGTGTCCCAGTCACATTTAATCTTAATTGGCACTGATAATGAGTGAACCCTATGCCTTTTAACGTCCTTGACTACTAGGTAGTGGGGATTTGAATACTATTTTCTTTGAAAGACTTTAATTATAGTTATCCTTATGTGAAGTCACTGCTTGCATTTTCTTCCCCTTTCTCTTTCCAGTGTTGGGATTAGAGCATGCTTATATCTCATACATGCTGTGGTATATTTTCTAGATCACACAGATTACACCTGAAAAAAATCTTACTGTTGCCATGGACATCAAAACTCTTCACTAAGAGAAATATAACTCTACTCTTACTGTTTCACTACCATTAGTCACTCCTATTTTTTATTTTAACAAAGCCATAATGGAGAAATAGACATTTAAAAATCAGGGAAACAAAGAAACCTGCAAAGAGAGTCAAGAACCTTTTAGCCTATCACAATACAATGGTGGTGTAAGGCTGACTACATAAGCGTGTCGGATGGCCAGAGATCAAAGAGACTCTCTTTCTCATAGCAGCTTTATGTGGTATTGCAACAGCTATACCTGGAGTACTGTCCAGCTCTGGGGTCCCCAACTCGAAAAAAACATGGAGCGGTCAGAGCAAGTCCACAGGAGGGCCACAAAGATGATCAGAGGGCTGAAGCATGTCTCATATGAACACAGGTCAAGGCAATTGGGCTTTTTCAGCCTGGAGAAGACAAAGCTCCAGGGAGACAGAATTGCGGCCTGTCAGTACTTAAAGGGGGCCTATGAGAAAGATGAAGAGGGGCTGTTTATCAGGATGTGTAGTGATAGGACAAGAGGCAATGGGTTTAAACTGAAAGTGCAAAGATTTAGATTAGGCACAAGGAAGAAACACTTCCCTGTGAGGGTGGAGAGGCCCTGGCACAGGCTGCCCAGAGCAGCTGTAGCTGCCCCCTCCCTGGCAGTGTTCAAGGCCAGGTTGGATGGGGCTGTGGGCAACATGGTCTAGGGGAGGGTGTCCCTGCCCATGGCAGGGGGTTGGAACTAGGTGATTGTTGAGGTCCCTTCCAACCCAATGGCTTCTGTCATTCTATGATTCAAATGCCACCTATTGAAAAGCTGCATTTACATTCTTTAAATGTAAATAGGGAAAAAAAATACCCACACAAGTCCTTTCTAATTTTCCTGGATCTTGGCTGAAGGGAATCTCTACCTCCTACCTGTGGGGCTGGGCTTACGTGGAGAATCATGCAGATGACCCTCAAATTAACGTCTGTCTAAAGCATGCCTTTTTCAAAGTTTAATACATATCAAACTTTATTACAAAATAGAAGTGTAATCACTCATTAAGTTTCAGTATGTACACCTTATTTTTTCCTTCTTTCTAGGTACCACATTCCTGTGCCTGTGTTTGGCACCCTGGTGTCCTTTCATCTCAGATTTCACTTTTCCTTTAATAAGTGACCCCCTACAGTTTGCATATGTTAAACAAATGGCACTGCTCATGGCTTTCATTCATAGTATTTCCACTTTTTTTGCTGTTCTTATGACCCTCAACACCCTTCCCCAGCGTGTTAAAACCCTCAGAGTTAGGGGTACGAGAACTGGACGCACTGCTCCAGGAGAGTTGTTACCCAAGCCAAATGCTGCCTATGATACTCATCAGTTAAAACAACCAACAATCATTAATTTTCGTCCATTTCTTTTCACTGACCATTATTATTCACATTCACTTTATTCCCCAATGAGTTCTTTTCAGGGTTGTTAGCCTGTAGAAGACAGGCTGACATTCTGGAATAATCACCTAGATCTTGGATCGCTACACATAACCCTGTCCTTGAACATTAAAATCCCACCTGCTTTTGCATCCTGGTAGCTCAGTGACCTGTTCTCTGTCATCCAGGCCTGATCAGTACTGACTGATTTGCTCCCAGGTCACTAGTGGAAGGGGTCACAAGGCCAAGAAGAGTCCCTAGGAATACGCTCATTTTGTAAAGATGCCTTAGCATATAACGATCCACTGACTGGCCATATTTTTGCACATAAGATATGCACTTTGTAGTGATGGCGTGCCCTCTAGTTACTTAGACTTGCATGAGAGATTGCCTTTGATTGAGAAAGATTATGTTTTGGAGATGGTATGCTTGCAGAAAACATTCTGCTTTACAAACCCCTTTCTCAGAAAAATAAGTTTAAAAAAAAAGGTAAATTTCTCAATAAAGTTTTTCCATGAACCCATGATAACTGGTGTTAAGCATTTTCCCCTCCCTTAATTCTGTACTCAGTTTATTCTTCCACTTTCCATTCCACTACTTTGCTTCTGATGGATACTAGAATGAGAGGCTGTAGCTAGCCTGAGCATCACATTTATCTTTTCTCAAAATATTTGTACATTATTTCTATTTATTCTACTGAAGAAAAAGAGACCAAAAAAAAAGGCTTATTGCCACCCAGAGAATTAAAAATTACCACCCACCTTTAAAGCTTTCAGGTGCAAACCAGCCAGACTTGCTGGTTACAAAACAACTCTCCAACATTTGGTGCGTACTATCCTTCTGCAGCACTGCTAGCATGGAAAATACTTCATCAAATCCTACGTACACTATCTGCCTTGACTACAGATACAACCAAAACGCTTTACAGAGTACTTTTGGTGCACCTAGCATTTAAATTTTGTAATGGAGCTAAAGAAGGTCACAGGCAAGCACATCTGCACACCCCAACTCAACACCTTTAGCTCTGCTCCCTGTGAATGCCCCGGCACCTTTCCATTTTCATAACCAGTAGTCCACAACTACTTGTTCATTGTTTCTACATGCTATTCGGAATAAACTTCTCTCTCTCCTTTCCTTCTCCCTGAAATACTGCTTTCTCTATTTTTTTTTTTAAAGTTTGCTTTAGAAAAAGTGTGGCCTTTTTTTCTTGATCAGAACTTGCTGGACCTTGTGACTATAGGATTGTTTATTGTATTTTGTTTGCATTTAATAAATATGTGCTAGCCAAGAACACCTGCACCTCAGGTAGTAATAATTAACACCTGTCAGGATGAGGTGTAATACAGATGAATGTGTATTGATGCAACATTTCCAAGTTTGGTGACAGTTATCTATAATTTTTAGAAGCTTCTCTCATTACTAGCTGCATTATCTTTTTAGTACTAGCAGCATGAGACACTGCATTTAATTTAGACTGAAGGCCTTGGAAAAAACGCAGCTTTTCCCACTAATACAGAATAGATAAATACTAGTTTTCAGCCTGAATTGGTAGCAGACGTTTTCAGTACCCCACTTGTGTGCTGCTAAAATAAGTTAACACATTAATATTTGAGAATGTCAATTTCTGTGGTGCAAATGTCTCCAAATAAGCAACAAATCCCTTGACAGATTGCCCCTCCCTTCGCCTTTCTCCCCCACATTTGATTGTTCCTAGATAGGTTATAGCCATTAATTTTGATACTCTGATCAATCAGATCTTCCCAGCATGTTTCAGCAATCTCAATTAGGTCAAAATATGCTCCTCTTGTTTATTATGCAGGCTTCTAATGTTGATGTATAGATGATTACAGAATTTCTTCTCACTTTCAGTGGTATCTTGATTAATTCTGTTCTTTGACACCCTAATTTCATGTTGAGTGAAAGCTGATTTCCCCTCTCTTTCCAGCATCCTTTCGTGTTTCAGGACAGCATCTCATTAATGCTCTGTCCTTCAAAAGAAATGAGGCACAAAGATGGGATCTGTGACTCCCAGTTGCCTCTCTGAGCTCTAGTGCTCCCCACCACTTCTCCTTGAGTCATTTTTCCTCTGCAGAAGATGGCCAGCTATATCTTAAGAGCTGCAGGGTAGAAGTCTGCAAATGGACAGTAGCTCTAGAGGGATTGGCCAGCAGTAAATTGCTTCCCTCGGCAACTCATTTGTGTGTTCCTACAGTGGTAATATGGCTGGGTTTCTGCTGAGGGCTTTCAATCAGGCTTGAAGCGAAAGCATCACTCTGTGTCAAGGTGAAGTTTGGTCTGCCCCAAGGCATGGCCTGGAAAGGGAGCTGTGCTTTGTATATGTATTTATCACTGTTCACACTGAAGAGGGGTGGGAGGCGGGGGGGGGGGCTTGTAGAGAGCTGCAGCTACTTAGTAGCCATGTATAGATGGAATAAAAATTCCTTTGTCTGGGAAAACCAGTTCCTATCTGTTTCAGGAGTACAGCGATTTTTGCTTTATCTCATGGGAGCAACTAACCTCAAAAAGATTTTGAAAGAGTAGGAAGGGCCACAGGAAATCCCTTTCTGCATCGTGAAGTACAGAGGGTTACCCACCTCACAACTCATGATCAGACTGTGACTCCCTCAGTACAGCTACCACTGGAAATTCTTCTGAAAATACCAGAGTCCACAGCATCACATGTTACTGGCTCCAGTTCACCAGCCAGTTTAGTGACTTATCCTTTCTTTAATTAATTTTTTTGGCAACGTTAATGGCACAGTTAAAATAGAGATTGTCCAGGTAATTTACAACAAAGCTGCAGACTCGCTCTTTTGCCTGTCAGTATATATTTAAAGCAATACATATATCTTATCTATCCCAAATTTTTGGCAAGTGGTGTCTTGACTTACCCTGCCCACTCTGCTAGCTTGTTTGCAAAAGGACTATTTACCGCTGTGGAAGGCCCTGTTCCCTCATCCAACTCCCCAGCTGGCTTAGAAGCCAAGCCTGCCTTGGCACATCCAGAGATCTATACCTGTTGGAAGGACACTTTCCCTGTGCAGTGCAGACCACTGCAGCTGCAAGCGTACTCCAGTAAAGGCATCAGCTGTCCAAGTTTGGTTTTGCAAGAACAGGCATTGCAGGTTCAACATGATGATGCCTGGTCTATTTATGACTGAGGTGCCTGGAGGAGGGGATTTCAAAGTTTGATACTCTAATCATGACCCAGCCATAGTGATACATCTGCCCAGCAGTTATGATAATGACAGCATGTGCACTTTCAAGCAAAAGATTTGAGGATGTGCACTGTAAGACTCCCTGCTACCCCTACCTTTGCTGTGCGTTAGGTATGTTACACATCTGACAATTGCAAACTCTATTTTGCTTCTATGCATATGCCACCATGGATAACAGTGGGGAAAGATGGCAATCTGAGAGAGCTGGATCAGCTTCCATGCTGCAGGACCCGCTGGCTGGAGAACTTGAATGCCCATCCACTCCCCCGGCTTGCTTCAAATGCAGCTAACTCCTTTCACTCCAAAGGAAGGCACAACAGCTTCAGGGTAGCCACCAGGGAAATTACGTATGAGTAAGATAATGGTGGAAAATGGAAAGGACAAGAATGTCACCAGACGCCAGGGAGGTGTCCCACAATTTCATGCAGGCCCTATTCAGGCTGTGTGAGATGAACCTGCCCTCATTTGCTATCTGTCATCCTGCACAAGAGGCAAGAAGAACCCGTCCTTTGGTGTCCCTGACTCTAGCACTCCCCTCTGCAAGGTCCAACCCCCCTGAAGCCCATTCTCAGAATAAGTTTTCACCAACAGAAGGTCTGAACATTCAGGCCCTTTGCCTCTGCCTTCCTTTTGTGAAAACACAGTTTTAGCTCAGTGTTAATTTTACCTACAGGGACTAGGATCTCAACAAAAATAAATAAGGCTATTTGAAGCCAAAGTGATTCTCAGTGACAAGCCACATGATGGAATTGGCACTTAAATCTCTCTAAGTCACACACCATTATAGAAATATGCTAAAAGATGTGATGTTACCTCCTATCCAGGGTGTTAATCACAATCAAGTTTCTGCAGTCATATTAAAATACATTAAAAAACCCAGTAGCATTAATTACAAATTAAAATAAAAAACATTCAAAGTTCTAAACTGTGTCTGTTTATACCACCCTGACTGTGTGACAATTACTGGATAAGTGTTGTCCCTAGTGAGGGGAAGGAACAGATGGCAGCCTGCTAAAAAGCACATACTGTATATCAATTTATTAATTACTAAATGCAATCTGCTAGACGTTCATCACAAGGTACTTTAGCTATTAAATTTCAGAGGGATTAGAAATTCAAAACAAATTATTTTAATAATAATTAACTTCACTATATGTATTGCCAGCATGTTATTTCCTTAGTTTAAAAGCCTGAAATGATTGGGTGCCATCTGTCTAACTACCATTACATCTTTTTTAATACCAAAAGTGCATTTTGCTTAGGTACACAGATAAATGCTGAACAAAAAGAATAAAAAATTAATGTTACGGGCATAGCAGGACACGTAGAAATCTTACCCATGTCGGCTGATTACTAGACTACAGAACCTGCTTCTTCTAGGACACTTAATTGTCTCTGAGAAGCTGGCTGGAAAAGTCATTACCATTTGTTAACTCTTTGATGGTGAGCGTAACATGTGCTGATGGTTTTCAACACATCCCTGCAAAGGCCTCACTATATCACAGAGTCAACACCACAGCTGCCATTTTCTGGCAGTATCAGAGAAAGAAAGGACTATCTGGAGCAAGAGGAGAGAAAGCCTTTACTTGGAGGGACATGGGAAGAATGGCTTGGAAGTGCTCCTTTGCCAAAGATGGGAACTGAGATGTCAGAAGAAATAAAGTTCTCCTTCAAAAGGTATTGTGCCTGGATGCCAGATGGCAAGCGCTACCAAAAAAAAGCCTTACGAATAAGGACTATTGCCAGACAAAAGCAAATTGTCTTTGTCACCAATATCTTGGACACACACCAAAAAAAAAGGCATCAGCTTGCTCAAAAAGCTTCCCTTTAAGAATCAGCATTCCCATCTGCAGTGGACCAAATTTTTTTCTAATAATGTAGGATGTGATTTTAAATCTGAGCAGAATTTAGTCCAATGGCTCTGATTGCCCTTTTAGTTGTCTAACTACTAGTTGGGCAACCTCATGCTAGGATCCTTTTTAGAACACTGACAAGGACAGTGGCTTACACAAGAGTGGGGTCTACTGAATCTACGTCAGCTAGATGATAGGGCTTCTACCTGGCTAGCAGTCCTGAGCACTGGTCTTTGTACAGCGAGAGGGCAAGAAGATCACTAAGATGACTGCTTCTTTTTAGACATCCTTGGCTAAAATCAAATTGTAAATTTGAGGAAAAAAACACCCCATTTGCACATATAAAGTACCTCAAAGAAAAAAAAAATGTAATAGGTCATCCTTGGTCACATTGATGTAATTCTACCAAAGTTAATCTTCCCAGGGCTACTTTATGAGGTCAACAGTTCTTTTTACAGGGAGAACATGGTAATTTTTGTAAGAAATAAAAATTGTAAATTCTTGAAAGAAAAAAAGGAAATTGCAAGCTAGCAATTACCTCCTTCATGTACACGTGACAGCCTGAGGGTGACTTTTTTCACCCTGATCTACCAGTTGTGGAATTACATCCAGCAGGTCAAATGGTGTTGCAATTTACAACTGGCGGAGATGAACATGAATCCAAGCCTCTGATTTCTCTTCCTCCAGTTCTGCCTCAAACTCTAGCAAATCACTGTTTAAACACAGTGTATCAGTTTTATGACTCTGTTCTTCAGAACAGGGAAATTGCAGAATGATTCATGCGGGGTTAGAGAGGAAAGCCCATCCCTTAAATGCAAATCTGAAGGATCCCACTGTCTTCAGCTGTGACCTCAACTAAGCAGTATTTTTAGGGCTGAGTCCCACTGTCCAACGTTCTTTTCTCAGAGCTGAAATGTAATGGTAGACTAACAAGGTTTTTGAAACTCCTCTCATTTCCAAATTAATACTCTAAGTTCTGAATCCATACTCTTCTTCAAAGTGGCTTTAGGATACCCACTGCCACAAGTGATCAACAGCTTATTTCATAAGTGTAATTTTTATTATGTTAATCAAAGGTTCAGACTTCTGAAATTAGCAAAATGAGTAATTTTATTACAAGTCTCCATTATTACTGTGCTGTCAGAGCACAGAAAATGGAAATCGCTTATCCAGAATGTCAGAGGGCAACTAGACAATTGCCTCACCCTTAAAAATTATCCCTCTTCATCTCATTCAATCATACTGAAGAAATTCTCCCACTCGTAGTTCTTTTCCTGAAATCTAGTATCTTTGTAACAGCAAACATGATTTGGGACAGAACCTGGATTGGTGTTTAGCATTTTTGTGGCACATGAGAACTTCTAAGGCAAGAAGTTGTCTGGAACCATCTTTGAGATTTTTTTGTGGGATTTTAAATCAGTTCCAAATCTACCTTTTTTTTTTTTTTTTTTAAAACATAAAAAAATGGATGTTTTTAGCATCATACAGTTTGGGTGTAGGAGGGAAAATCTGCATCAAGTTTCAGAATTATTAATGAACCTGTTCTGCATCTGGAGAATGAAATAGAACAGCATGAACCAGTAGCACAACTCTCAGCTGCACGCGAGGCAAGCAGCTAATTTCAGCAGCGGAGACTGTCACAGGCAGAGCTCTAGCAACCGAGGAGCACAGCTCAGGAGCCTCCCCAGCACTTTCCTTTGCAGTTAAAAACCTACCAGGGAATAGTACATCTCCTGCACAGCGATCGCAATGCTTCCTGAGTGATACAGGCAGCTGCACCCCTCCACTCCCTGTGTGCGAGCATCGCTGGTGCATACCCAATCACACTAATTACGTGTTTAAGAAACACAGCAAACACTGATTCTGTGATTAATGTTGGAAGTGGAAATCCTAGGAAGAAAACACAAATCTCTAAGCGAGCATGTTTGCGTACTCGCTGGCTCTGTCTGACTTACCCTTAGGTTTTTACACTTCCATTGCCGCTTCCGTGCGCTCAGAATTGGAGGGCAGGGAAGCTCTCTGTACAACCTGGGGCCTGTTTATGCATCCTTAGCCAAAGATAAGATACTCAATGATCAGGCCAGGCTGATTACTGTATTTCAGCATGTTCTGGTTTCCTTGGGAAAAAAACCAACCAAACAAAAAACCCCAAAGAAGGCTGACCCAGGAAGGTTCTGTGCTGTGTACCAGTCAGTATTGTAACTGGAATAACCAGGGAGGCAGAACTGCAGTGTGCACCAGGAAGCACCCTGATGCTGCAGGGCACCCTCTGCCCAGGTTCCTGCCCTTTCTACTCACCTGGATCCCAAAAAATGAACCTCCTTCCTCAGTAGGTTCAGCATTCTTTTAGAAGTTTGGGTTGAATTCTAAATTCCCTTAACTTGTCATATGACTTTGATGTTGTTAATACCTCCTTGTAACGCTTTCACAGCTACTTTAACAATGAAACAAAACCATTTCCAGACATAAAAACACTGGGAGTACAAAAATATTATTGAGTTTTTGGCCAGAACAGAGTTCAATAACCAAAACAACAGTGGGCTGCACCCTGTGAGGGATTGCTTTGAGATGCAGAAAACGACTCAACGTGCTGAAGACTAGCCAAGTGTTCTGCAGAAGTAGTAACCAGCACTCAGTTTAGTGATGAAGGTGGACGGGGGGTAGTACTAATTCAGTGGGTCACAAATAGCCCAGGCTTATTAAAAGAAACCAGAAAAAACCCAGGATTTTCAGTATCTGGTGGTTTAAAATATTTTTTCTATTTAAAATTAAGAACGAAAGTGGTGGAGTCTCCCATCTCTGGAGGTATTTAAAAGGTGGTTAGATGCGGTGCCAAGGGACACGGTTTAGTGGTAGTTGGAAGATTAGGGTGATGGTTGGACTTGATCTAAAGGGTCCCTTCCAATCAAGACAATTCTATGATTCTATAATTAAACATTTTAGGCAACACGTTTGACCAAGGATAAAGTAATAACTGGAGGTTGTAGACACTAAGGAAGGGAATGCAAGAAAAAAACCAGAAATTTATTGTGAATGGGCATTTCCAGGACCAAAATACAGGTGAAAGAGACACCTAAGTAGTATGCTATATTGTTGGCAACAAATTAAAAGTTATATGGGTCAAATCTGAAAGAACAATATTGGTCAAATGCACACTGCAAACTATTGCTACACAAATATGGTTCTGAGATGGTTGGATGACACTGCAATGTTCAGGCTTACTTTTCAGTTGTCATAATTTTTCCTTAATTAATGTGGTATACAGCAACCACATACATATAACCAACATGCAAATAGTAAAAAAAGAAAGACCAAAAGAAACTTTAACTGGGGTTTGGTACTCACCTCCTTCTCCTGACCCAGAGCCATTATCTGAAAAGGAAACAGAGAGGGAGAAAAAAAGAAAGCAAGTGAAAATATTGCTCCAGGAGCAGCTGTTTGTTCAGGAATTTGTCACTGTAAAACATTATACAGGTGTTACATTTCATGACCCAGGTGTAAAAACAAACATCCCACATAAAGTCTGGCATCCTTTAATACAGCTTGCCCATGCTTACTCTGTGTGTCCTGCTCTCTCTTCCTTGCCAAGGTATTTTTACTCAAGGAAACACTCAGACTAAAAGCAGAATTGTTTTCTTAGCCTTTTTGCAACTGTTAGAGATTCAAAATTGTTAAACCCCAAATAGTTGAACATTACACAGTCTGATTTTTGGAATCTACTTACAAAGGTAAAGAGATTATTTTAATTTTTTTACCCTCTGGCCCCGAGAGTAGTACGTGAAGCTGTAATATGTAACATCACCTGACTGCAGAAACACCTCCAGAAGCCAAGTGGTCCTCAAAGTAAAGTTGGCTTAAGTCATCTAATTACAAAATAGCTCCTCTCAGCTGAGTCAATCACTTCATATAAGGATGCTCTAACAGCATAGTTATTTCATTGACATTAGACTGACTGGATTAGCATCTGATGAGTGACAGTTTATAGCTGCATCCCCTTTGCATTAGCAGTTTGAGTGTCAGCAGGACTTGAGCTTCCTCACCACCCCAGGCCAACTAACTCCACATCAGAGCATTATGGAGCCAGCTGGGGATTTTGTATGGGGATGTGCCTCCCACCGGGCAGTGCTCTGCACAGCATCTTCAGCTACCATGGCAGTAAAAACGAGCCATTAAACACAGGCTCTGAGTCACAAACCTCCCTCAGTCTTTCTTGCTCGAAGGAGGTGGAGAGGAGACAACGGGATGGCAATTACTGTCAGTGAACTGCTCCCCAGCTTTGTTAGCTCAGCTTCTTTGGAAGGTAAGGTGAGGAGAGGAGCAGAGCACACACTCTGCTCATCCCACACTTCTCCTTTCAAGCCTGCTTTAGCGATGGAGAGAAGGCAGCCGAATTTATTTCCACAAATCAGAAAGAAGGAGGACACCAAGAGAGAGGGAATGAGAGAGAGGGAGGGTTCTTGCTTCCATGTACGAGCTCATTGTTCACATCAGAGGAAAAGCCAAACCCTCTGACTGCTTGGTTCCCTCCCCCCTTTTTCTTTAAGCAGCTATAGTTCCAAGAATAATAGCGCGTGGACGGAAGTGTGAAATTCCACGTTACTGGGTCACTTCACACATTAAAAATAATCTCCTGGCACATGGAAGATCAGGAATAGAGACTTTTTTTACCTCTGCCAAAATTTGTCTTTCTTTCCTGCCGTATCGCTATCGCCTGTCTAATAGACAGAGACTATTGCCTGACAGAAACAAATGCAAAACCAGTTTAGCTCTTGTTCTATCGACAGTGACCCACTTTACTGACAAAACAGACAATCCCATATGAAACATCACTGTTGAGACACTGAGAAATACGCCTTATGATGCCATAATGTGTCATTAAGAAACTGAAAGGGGCATAATTTATTTATTTATATGAAGGAAGTATATAGGTTTGTTTGTAGTGGTGAAATTGTGTCATAAACTGTTCCGGGTGGGAGAGAAGGCTGGTGTACAAACACGAGCAAGTTCAACATGTAATTCATATTAAAAAAAAACCAACCCAAAACCCCTCAAAGCTGAAATATCTCAAAGCAACTTGGCTTGTTCCATGTTTTAACTTCCAACTCTCACTCTCTGACTGCTTTCCCCTGCGCATGCAGCCCCGAGGTGAGAAACGCTGCTCAGCTCCAGCGCGCGGGGCTCCAGTTCCCCCTCCAGTTACACGCGTGAGCTGTGCGGCAGGGGACCCGCAATCGCACGGGCAGTAGGAGCTGGAGAGAGAGACATGTAAATGATAGAGGGGATGCTCAGACAACCCATCCCTAAAGATCCTTGTGCTGGGATACGTGAAGTCCACAGGCAGCTCTCATCTCCTCTTGCCAGGACATCCTAGTAACAGGGTAGATCCATTCCTGAATCTCTGGGCTTTTGGATCTCAAAAACCATTTAAAAAAAAAAAAAAAGCCAAGAAAAAAAGGAAGAGTGTCATCCTCCCTAACACTTTGCATCATTTTCAACTTTTCACTGGGAGCTCGTGCCTCCCCTCTGAGCCTGGGAGCCGTGCTAGGAGTCTTGTCTCCAGGGTAACCATGCTAAACTAAGCCCCTGTTCCTGCTTTTGTCTCAGTCTTGGCTAGATTCTCCCAAGCAGCTGCTGGTTAAAAAAGTAGCTTTTGGGGGTTTTTTTGCCTTTTTTTTTTTGCAAGCTTACTTGGACAAGCAGCCCTCCTCTTTTCAGGCCCTTAACCAATAACCAATTCAGGATTTCCAAAAATGGTCTCCGTGCACCAAGAACTGTCAAAAAAGATGCTCAAAGAAGTAAGGAAGGTGGACAGAAATAGCATCCCTCCTTCTCTTCCCCCGAAACCACAGGTCAGCAATTAGAGGATGACTGACTTTTCATTTAAGCAACCCTCTTCCAAATAGGCTTGTTGAAATGCATTTATATATAAATATATAGGCTTCTGCTGCAAACTGCTCTTACACATGAAGGAGTTTCTGGATAAAACATTGTCATGGTTTTTGGCTGGCTTAATTTTCACAAGAAGCTGGGAGGGGACACAGCCAGGACAGCTGACCCAAACCAGTCAAAGGGATGTTCCACACCATATGGCATCATACTCAGTATATAAGGGGATAGATGGCTGGGGAGGAGGGGTCACTGCTCTAGGATGGTTTGGGCATTGGGTTCCTGGCAGCGAGCAAATTGCACTATCACACAATACATACAAGCATATATTCTTTTATTGGTATTGTAGATATTTTCCTCTCCCTTTATTGTCCTTATCTCAACCCACTAGATTTACCTTTTTTTGTTCTGATTCTTCTCCCCATCCCACCAGGGAGGGGGAAGGGGCGAGCAGACGCGTGATGCTCAGCTGCCAGCTGGGGCTAAACCACAAGGATCAGACACAGCATCTGATTAAGCAGTAGGCTACACTCTTTTACTCTTTTAAAAAAATGTTATTCTCTCTGAACAGGAGCCATTTATGTACCATGGGTCTGCCTTAGTGCAGAGGCAGAAGATGAAGATGTACTCTCCAAACTCAAAAGAGCCAACAGCCTCTCCCATTCAGAAGGGACAGCTGAACCCATCTCTTCCCCATTTAAGGCAACAGCTCCAAACTTCTAAGTAAAAACATGAGGACAAATGGTCCACTGGCAAAATTTAATCAAGCAGACCCTTCCACTTGATTGGCAAGGGTCAGGTAATCCAGTGGGCACCTCAGGAGTAAATCTATCAGATCCTTCCCCCATAGAGAGGCAGACAAAGAAATGCCAAATGCTGCACCTTTTTTAGATCTGCTTGAGGAACAGGTCAGCAGCAAAACTGAACACCTCTTGACACATCAGAAGTAAAACTGTATGACATTCTCTAGGAAAAAATCTTAAAATTATGTATTTGTGGAATTTAGGTATTGGAAGGCTTAGCTGACAGCTGAGAAGGGATTTCCAGCCTCTGAACTTTGACACCCAAGAGTTATTATACTCTTTATACCCAAGTCCTGGATTTTCCCCTAAAGCTTTTGGGATACAGCTGTGGGTTTTTTAGTACAAAGACAGTACATGCCACTTCTCTGCATTAAGCAGAAATTGATCTTCCCACACCAGCACTGCAGAAACTTCGCTGAGCAAGTCCTGGATAATGTGACTCTCTTATTCAATCATCTTTGGTTACTCATCTTATGGTATGGGACTGGAAGAGAGAAAGGGCAGCTGCTATTTCAAATCACAGCTCCTTGTTAGCCTGGATTTCCCTGTTACAAGAGCCAGTGAAGCAGCCCTCTCCACGGCAAGACAAGGCAAGCTTTTCACCAAATCACAGTGTAACCCTAGGTACACAAGAACACCTCTAACTACAGACCAGATAAAATTATCAAGAACTTGCTATGAAAGAAGAACATCTTGATCCATAGTCAGCACTAGACAAAGTGATAAGCATGGTCTTACATTGCCCAGTGAGAGCTTTTGATTTTTCTCTTTGCTCAGCACAGCATGATTCTCCATCAGCTCCCACAGCAGCACAGACCCCCAAAGCCTCCTGACGGCAGTGTGACAGCAAGCATTTTGGAAGAAATCTGAAATCAGCACAGACCACTTCAAGCCACCAAGCCAGAGCAGAGACCAAAGCACACTCCAACTTCCTGCTGCTGGCAACAGAGCAGAGCTCGTGCTGCCGCACAAAAGCAGTTTGCAAAGGAGCACACCAGCTCAGCCACCCCAGCAGCCAGAACTCAGCCGTCCTCCTGCTGGGCTGATATCCCCACCCTCCAGGAGCAGGGCTGCCTGCTAGCAATTACCCTTGATTTTGATATGCCAGCAGGAGCTGCTTTCAGGGAGGAATGCTGACAGGCCTAAGTGCCAGCAGCTGCAGGGCCCAGGCTGCTGGAGACAGGGTTTTAACCTCTGCCATGCCAGGCTGTGTGTAGGCATCGTCCGTTTGCCTTGAAGTGTTCAGGGGAAGGGCATTTGCTATCACATCACCGTGGGAGCTGCTTCCTGCTTATTTATGCCATGCAATAAAAAAAAGTACAGGATATTAAATCCTGGCACCTGTTGATGAGATATGTCTGGGTAAGCCTTGTTCCTGGCTTCCATAACATCTTCAAAACATTGACAGGAGGGTGATGCTGTGCTGTCGCAAGCCCTCCTTGCAGGCACGACAAGAAAGCTCCTGTACTGCACTGAATCAGGATCTGGCAGTAAGGGTCTCGCTCAGCTCTCAGAACGAATGAGTATTTCTACAGCAGGTTTTCAGGTTTGTTATGGCTTTCTTGTGAGGGGGAAAAAAAGAGCTATTCTTACACTTCCTTAATCTAGTAGTGAGTCACCTCAATTTTTTTCCTTAACTTCTTCAAAAGCAAGCTTGCTATATTTACTTCCAGGACAATGGGTACATCTACTTATGCTTTACTGTAAACATCCCCCCCCCCAAAAAAAAAAAAAACAACCCCACAACCCCAAACAAAACAAACCCCCATTTATTGTAAAAAAGTGCATTCAAATTCAGGGTTTGACTACTTCAGACTGAAGAACACTAAGTTATAGTCACTCTTCAGAGAATCATCCCTTAAATCTAACTGAGCTATAGTGTTTGTTTCTAGTTCTGCAGTTTCTTCCCCCTAACTTTAGAAATCCCAATAGAAAAGGCATTCATGCCTTCCAAGTAGATAAAATACACTGAGAAGCTGGAAGTACAATATATGAAGTACTCCACCATTGTGCGGCTTCCTTTTTTTTCATGTGCATATAATACAAATCTGACAGCAGTCAAAATCCTGGCTCTAAATGAGGGCTAGCAGGAGCATACATTCTTAGATATGAATCATAAAGGTCTCTTCAGGAGTTGGACTTGATGATCGTTACAGGCCCTTTCCAACTCAGGACATTCTATGACTCTATTTCTTATTTACCAAATTAATTATTAACTAATAAAAGACAATAAATTCACCACGAAAAGAAGGCAGAAGGAATCAAGGGACTTGGTGACACTCACTCCTCCTCGATGCTCTGAGCACCCTGACCTCCCTCTCTTCCCAATCTCTTCAAACTGTTTAGCAAGCTATTTCAGGATGACCTCTGGTAGAGGATGGCATAAAGTGAATAAATTTCAGTGTAATGTCACCCTTTCTGCACTGATCAAGGTTTCGGGCCAGCAGTAAGACCACTGATGCTGTGAGTTTGGCAAGAGTCCTGGTGTAGGTACTGCTATCTCCCCATGCCCCACTAGAAAGTCTCATCTCTGCATTTGGTTGTGGGCTGAACTGCAAAGGGGGAACTGATAAGGGTGAGAAATTAAAAGGAAAAAAGAAAAAAGAGAAAAAATCTGGGGCAGTACTCTGGTCTTGTTCACAACATAGTCCCACAGAGCAAGGCGGAGACATGCCACCAAGGAGTACTCCAGCAAGGACTTCCCCGGCTTGGCAGCCATGTTCATCTGCGCCCTGTCACAGGCAGGATGGTTGCTTCTTTAGGAATGCACAAGACCAGGTTAGGTGTCAGTGAAAATGATATATAGTTTGATTTGACCCATCGTTTTTCAAAGATACATGAAGGTATTAGGCAAAGAGAACACTAAAGCTGCATTTAAGTCATTTCCCTTTTTTTCCTCTCTATTTTGCCACATGGAACCATGTGCACAGGCTGAAACCCACAGACCCTCATCATGCAGGGGTAACCAAGCATAGAAACACCACTGTAAGCCCAGATATTTAAAAAAAAACCCCACCACCCCCCCAAAAAAGTCCCCCCATTGAAAACTGGGCTTTGACAATGTATATGCAGTGCTGAAAGCTTCAGCCATATTTTCTCTTACATTTCTCTAAACGACCATTTTTAATGTCAAAACTTGCATTTTGTTCATTCCTAAAGCACCTATGATTGACTCTGGGTTTTTTAATGTTGCTTATTTTAGGATCTTTCAACTCTGACAGCACTTGGACAAAGGAAATAAATATATAAATACCCTGCTAAATCACCCAGGACCGTAAAAATTTAATCAAATATTACCTGCCAAGAAACAGGTCTGACTAAATCATTCAGTATAGTCTGAATTCCAGTGCCATAGCTTCAGAAGGTACCAATCCCTAGCAGACGGGAAGTATTTCATTCTTTTGTGAGACTCAGAAGTCTGACATACTCTAAATGCTAAATATTTGTCACAACGCTCTGGGGGAATTTCATCCTATTGTCTCAGGTGTGTCCTGCCAGGATGAAATTTTGCTTTGAAAAAAAAACAAAGCTCTTGATAGGATACCAGTGAATCTATACTTAGCTCCCACTGGCATCCCAGAACGAAGCATTTTCATAGCAAATCCTGAAGCACTAGGTGAAAATTAATCATGAGTATCTATAAAGGATAATTTTAATTTCAGCATTTGATTCTCAATATATACGTTACAGAGCAAGAAAACAAATATATTGACTTCTCGATGACCTGTGATCCCTGGCAAGGCATGGACAGGTGGCAGGGGATGGCTTTTGTCACCCCATTCTCTCACATCAGCCAGAGCACATCAGACTCTGGGGGCTGCAGGAACCGTCCTGGTAGAGCCCTTCGCATTGTACCAGTGTAACAGCGGTACGCAGCCTGAATCGCATCCTCAGATTTGGAAATGTGTTCTCAATACATTCTGGTCAATTATGTCTCAGCACATGTCTTGATCTATTACACTAAGTGCTAAAAATTATGCTGGCTTTCCTGGGTTTTATGTAGGGCTTAAAGAAAAGGACAGGAAGGTTAAAAAAAAACCCTGGACTAGCTGAGTAACACAGTAATTAGCTGCCAGCAACCTGAGGCTGTGAAGAATCAATTTTTCATTTTGAAATGTCTTTTACTTAGTAGGGTAGAACGCATATAAAAATAACCACTTTGTTTGCTGTTCCCAAAACAACAAGTCTTTTGTTTCAGCGAGGGAAAGAAACTTCTGTGCTGTGAGTATGTTTCTTAAAATAATTTGGGCATGAAATTTAAAAAAAAAATTACTTATAAATCCTCAGTTCAAACCTTGATCATTGTTGGATGTCATCGTAATAGGAATTAGTATAGTATAAAATAGTATATAGTACAAAATAGTATATAGTATAAAATAGTATATAGTATAAAATAGTATGAATCTTGTTATAATACTATGCTTCAAAATGGCAATGCTTCTTTTCTTTTTCCCTATTTCTGCAGCGTTTGGAGTTAATTTACAGGTGGGAGATGGAGAAAAAAGGTAGATTCAGCCACCTGCCTGAGGTACGCTGGAATTACGCGGCTGAGCTGGCTACAAAATGCAGGTTTCCTTCAGTTCAAGGACCAACATCATAGATTGTTTTGGACCTTGGTAAACAAGCCCAGATCTTGGTATAAGTCTGTGCTGCAAAGGCAGCAGAGCAGCTCGTGCAAAACACAGCCATGCTGCATTTAAATGAGGAAGATCTGGCACTGGCGGCAGCAGCAGCAGCAAGGAAATCAGCCTAGGTACAATACCCAAATATCTACCCTAATTTCCAGATAGGATGTTGCAGCTACCAGTGAGTTCCAGGCTGCCACCTGGAACTCACTAGTAGCCTTGCTAAGGCTATAATCCGAGTAACTATTGTGATATATTAGACCTAAAGATGAGGGATGTCCAAATAGTTTTGTGTGTTATTTAAAGAATAATTCACCAAGGAACACAGTTGTTGATGTTACTGAGTCAATTTAATTCTGAGGAAGCATGCCATATGTCTGGTCTCACCAGGTTTGGATCTGTCCAGAGGTTCAGAAGACCTCTAGTGGATAAAGCTTCTGTGTCCAAGAGCATGTTTCAACATTCAAGCAGTAAAAACCTGTCCCATGTATTTCAAGTGTGTGGAAAATCTGTGTTTTAAGTGCATGGAAAGACAGTAAAGGGCAGTCTGTTAGAAATGTGAGGTACAATGATTTTGAAAGAGTTACGTATTCCTTCATTGTAATGACCCAAAATGAAACTAATCAAAGGTGATGCCTTGGATACAGGTAGAGTGGCCATCGGGATGATCAGTGTCACGTGCTGAATGTCACACTAATTCTGCACATCCAAAAAATGACTCCTAAAGAACACATTAATTTGGAGCCTGCTCCAAAAGCAGACTTCCAATGGACATCAAAGCTCCAACAACAGAAGCCTTCACAAACTATTTTCTCTCATAAAGTGTTTTTACTTTTAAAGTTTATTTATTAACCTGTTAGCATATCGAAAGATATGTGGGATTTCTTCTCTGTAACTACGTTCCATGGTTAAAGAGGTCTTGGAGTTTCCACATTATCTCTTTCTAGGAAAAGCATGAAAATTAAAATTTCTGGTATTGAGAGCAAAACTTAAGGAGATAACCATATAACATCATTCATTAGCGACACAAAGTGATGTTTTACATACCAGAATAACAAGGTCCTCTTGATACCACTGTTATCTCTTTCTGATGCTTGCAAGAAGCTCTCTTGAGGAAGCATTCATTTTGGTAAGTGTCTCCATTTGATCCACAAACAGGAATATAGTTTGTGTGACACTGAAAAAGAAATTATAAAGTAACTGAGTCACACAAAATCATGTGAAACTGCATATTAATGGAGAGGAAGACAGTTGTGTAAATACAAACTTACACCCTTCCATCACTAAAGGAAGTTTTTCAATATCACTGTATGTATTCCTTTCGGATCACTGAAACAATACTCCACCCCCACATGGGCTGAACATGGGAATTCAGTGGGAAAGATAAAAAGAGCAGAATAACTATTGTGGGACTTAGTAATGGCTAGGGGGAATATGACCAGCATCTAGAAGGATAAACACACTGCGGAGGGAGAGAACTTCTTTGAGATAATACAAGAACATATGATGAGGTATGGGGGGTTGAAACTGAGAAAAAGACAATTTAAGGTGAACAGTGCTTAAGGGGAGATTTACTGATCTTTTGGTCATGGAATGATCTTTCAAGGGAGATGGGAACCAATCACCATCCCCATTAAATCCATGAGAGTCGTGAGTCTGTTTTACTTGATCACCAACTATAATAATGCTTTTGTATTAGTACTGAAAAATTTTAAGCTCAGGCTTTCATTTCTTTTTTTTTTTTAATGCCATTTAAGTCAGTCACATTGGTACCTTTAATAAAAAGGAAGGTAGAAAAGAAAATTTATCCTTCAGAATGGCTTTGGCAGGAGCAGCCTGTATTTTGCCATTTTGTTACATTCTAAGAAAGATAGATTATATACCACTTGTATGTATAATGTGCATTAAAAAGCTGGGAAACATATGGCGACCACCAATCTACCTAGCATCCTGCACCCCTGTCTGTTGGACTCTCCAGACTCCACTGCGTGGAAAAAGAAATGTTACTCTGATTGGGGCTGCAATGGGAACCATAATTCCAGACACCATTCTCATCTTCAAAACCCCATGACAAAAAAAAATGAACAGTAAAAAGCAATCAACAAATAAACAAATACACAGACTAGTCATCATATTTCTTAACCATATAAACTGTATGATTAAACTGGTGTAGTTCAACCCATGAGACTTCACAGAAAAACAGCTAAAATACCCCAAAGGACAAGTGTTTCTTCTCCAAATTCCAAATTACAGTCTCTGCCACAGCAGTTTCTTTGTGCTTTGGCATACACAAACCTCAAAATAATTTTAAAAACATAATTTGGAAGGGAATTATCCTCCTTCCTTTGTCACCCTGCCATAGATGACCAGAATGAACTAAGCATGCACAGACAGAAATAAATCATGCTGCCAGCTCTGAAAATTGTTTCTAACAGTTTTGCAATACTTCTCCATAGCAAATAGCTCTCAGAAATTCAACCACAACCATCAGTCCTGTCATATCTTACATGGAACAGTCGCTTCTAGGGAATAATTAAACATGTGAATGTTGGAGGGACCAATACTTTCCAATAGACAATCCTCTATTCAATCTTAAAGTTGCTGTGTGATGTTTTAAAGTTGTGAGGTTCTGTCCTGAGGATAGAAAATGAGGCTCAAAGTGATTCATCTTTTACAGTTTGGTAAGCCTTTAGCAATTTGGTATGCTGTAGCCACAAGTTCTAATGCAAATGTCCTTTAGGAGTAGAGTTGGTTTCTCATGAGGAAATCCTCTAATAGCTCAAATGACCAAGAGGGAGAGCATCTCTCCACGGATGGGATCTGCTCTGCATGGCATCCCGTGGAAAAATCCATCCAGGCTCCATCTGATGCTGCATGCTTGCTGGATGCCCAGCAGGCACCATATGAAGGGACATATGGTTTACTCACTATCTATATTCCTTTTCCTGCTGTCTTATGAAAGCAGGTATCTTGTTAAAGCATTTGTTGTCAAGACTTTCTTACTGAGATCAAAAAGGAGAAGAGCTCTGTGCCTTCTATCTCATCTCAGCTCCACTGACTGGTCCACAACACACTGACTAGGTGCTGATCAGGTTTTAACACAGGTTCTGTAAAACATCATCCAAATCACAGCAAAATAACTCTCCAAAAGTTTGGCAAATATGTATTATCCCCACCTCTATTATAATAAACAGGGAGTGACCCTTCTGCCTGAGAGGTCTTCAGAAAGTCAGGATATCACTAGGGTCACTGCAAGGAAAATCCAGCTGAATTCTTCCACACCTCTCCTACAGCCTAATTTGTAAATTTGATTCTGGGGAATTGCTTGATGTTAGGTGCCTTGGCAAGACAGGGAAAGCCTACAAGGTGTTTGAGAAGGGTCATGGCCCATGGTGCTCTTGCTGCCATGACATTATAGCCGTTTTCAACAAGAATGCTGAAATCTGGCAGCCAGTCATCTCCAAAGGGTATCCGAGGAGGAAAAACTAGGACATTAATATTTATAAGAATATTTATAAGAAATGTTGCAAGGCTGGAAGCTGTGGCAGATAATGAGGAGGAGAAAGGAGTGGTGATGCCTAGGAAGGAACCGAAACCTCTACAGGTTTTCCTGAATCTAAGGGACAGTTTGTGCCAGCCATGGTCTCAGTTCAGGGGTAGTTGTGAATAGCGATACCCCTCCATTCCCCAAAATGCCCCTCTGTCAGGCAGCCAGGGTGGTCACCCCACACCCAGCAGACTCTCCTCCTGCAGGAAAATCCTCCACTGATCAGCACCTGGACCCAAGACCATTTTAATTTGGCAACTCTCTTTCTAGGCTGCATTTTTCTAAAACCTCCCATTTTAAGAGCATAAGAAATGCCTTGCTGCATCAGTGCATTTATCCATGTACTCTGTCCCAGCGGTGGGCAACAGGAAACACACGTCGGGGAGAACAGGCTGGTATCTCCATCTCTTCTTTTCAGAGCATCTTCAGCAGACCCACTGTACTCAGATGTGCCTAGTTCCTGCCGTGCAGTGATGGGGAAAAAAACAGTAATTTGCTTACTCTCAGGTAGTCTTGGACATAAAGAACCCGGCAGTCCGGGCTGGGTGTTTGCAGCTTGGGCTATTTTGGTGGTGCTAGTTGCAGATGAGTAAATTAAGTTGAGAGTGACAGGAAGAATTCAACCTGCTACAGAAAAACACAGTACCTTCTCCTCATCCTCAGACTTCTTTCCTTAGAGTACAGGATTGATTTTTCGAGATATACAAGCAAACTTATGATTAACCTAAAAATAATACTGTTTTTAAAATTGGGTTCTCCAAGCAAAAGTATCAGCTTATCACATGGGCCAGTTTCTTTTTTGGTCCTCATGACCTGGATATTGGGAAGTTGTAAAATTTACTACCTACAGAAAGCAACTTAAACATTTGCTTAGGCTAGGGTTCAATTTCTATTTTTTCCTGGTTGGTTTTTTTTTTTAATCATTGAGGGGGGTTGATTTTATTTTTTCATAAATAAAATTTATAGCTAGACTGAGGCTGATGGACAAACCTCTTCTCCAAATAATTTTTTGTCCCTTTAAAAGGCAGTTGGATCCCATTGTTCTTATGAGGCGTAAGCTGCAGGATGCCCCCAGCATACGTACCCACCTGAACAACACCACATCAAAAGCCAGTTCTGAAACACTGGAATCTAAAGCCAGTGTAAGATCACACACACTGTTGCTATTCTGGTTCCCCTTGATTTATTATTTATTGGAAACAGAACACAAGATTATTTTTAAAACTCTGAAGGATAGCCCACTCTGGGGTTGGTTGATAACACTGCCACCTCTTGCAGTTTCACCAGGAGTTTCATAATATTTGATATATTTGTCCTGGCTATGAATTGTAAAAAGAAAGAACTACAGTCTTTTGTCTAAAAAGTGAGGGGTGGGACTGGAGGAAGAATTGCCATGATAGTTATAAAACCTGTAAAGTAAAGGCTAAAAAACCAATGAAGCAAGTTGAACTTAAATATCTATTGCTCGTTTTTAAAGTTCAGAGGATTTTTTAAAATATCAAATTTCCTTTTTTTTTTCCTCCCCCGAGTGGGACCAATTAACTATTTTCATTTATGAACTTTATGATCACTGGTGATCCTGTTATTATCTGATTTTCAAAATACCGTAAGATCTTCTAGGGCCTAATATACCACATTTGGCCACCAGCAGAGCAGGAAAGAGTCTTCCAAATACTGACTTATTACTCTGTAGTACGTACTGCAATTAATTGATAGAGCTTTATCTGGTGTGCACCACAAGGCTTGGCTGCTCTGTTTCAATCACCTTCCCTCCCTCACATCTCCCATCTCAGGGCAGGATGAGGCAAGGTGGGGAGGCAGAGAATGGGTGTCACCTGGTGCCTGTGCTGGGCACGGGGGCCATGGGTGCCCGGCACATCGTGGTGGCCCTCCATTCTTCCCCACATTGCTCTGAGCTGCCGGCTGACTTACCAAAACTGCGTGGGGAGCAAACGTGATGCCATCCTCACCACTCGCTCCCTGAGCACAGCCTGGTAAAGTTTAGACACCTACTGCCCCAAATCAGTGCCATTAAAAACAGCAGCTTGTATTTAGATTTATCAAAGCCTGTTGGTTAGTGAAATCTTTAAAGTGGTGATTCTACAAATACTTAACACATTAAAATATTGGTCAGAAGTGGGGAACAAAAAGGTGAGGTGCCCTTACCTGGAACTGACACGCACATTTCAAGCCATCGCCCTCTTCCTTGCACACTCCTCCGTATTTACATGACGATTCATCACACACTCTTACATCAGATTCCCTTACATTTAGCTCTGCAAAAAAGGAGACAGAAAGGAAATTGTAAGACGAGTAATTTTAGGGACTGCCTTGTCCTTAAACCTACCAAGTCTCCCTTTCCCTGTCAGGGAGGTAGAGGAAAAAAAGCCAGAGCTGTTCTCCGAGCTGCCCTGCGTGGGGTCTGTCCTGCTCCCCAGGAGCAAGTCCTGCTCCCTGGGGGTAGCTTTGCCCGGCTGGCACACACAGCTGTGGCTGCACGCCGCTTTGCCACACAAACAGATGGAGAGCAGGCGTGCGTCTATGCTGCCCAAATGCCCTTTCATGTCCCCTGCCCTGGATGGCCCCAGCACAAAACCTTCCTCTGTAGAAATTGCACCTAGAAGGAGTCAGCACCTGTGCACAAGCCACAGCCCGTGGGTCTCACCTGCCACCTCTTTTTGCCTTATTCACCACTAAGGTCCTGAAGAAGAAAAGCTAGAACACCAGAATTTCTCTGCCCAGTTTTCCAGTCTCTGCCTTGCCTGCACTGTTATCCTCCGGACTAAAAATAAACCAAAGTGTGTTTAAACTATTGTAATTTGCTCGCATCGTAGGAGCCAGAGTAACGAAGCAGAGCCCTCTGACTTAGCTGCTGCATAAAAACACAGAGCACAGATGCTGCTCCTGCCTCAGTAAGCTCGCAGCAAAGGTGCAGCCAGTAAGCGGGAAGCTGAGGGGCTGTACACATCAGCTGTATAGGCACGAGCTCCAGCACAAAGGCTGCTTAAATGCCTCCAAGCTTTTCCGGGCTTCCAAGGGTAGTTTTAAAGGATAATAGATATTTATTTATTTATTTTTATGCAATCAGCGCTTGATTGCAACTAGATATAGGGGGGAGAGCAAAGGGCAGCACGGGTAGAGTATCAGAAGTGGTCTGTGTTAGCCTAAGCATGACCTCGCCAGGCTGTGTGGGAGCAGTGCTGCTGCTATCGGGAGCAACGAAAAGGTGAAAATAACACCAAGGGCTCTGGAAAAATCCCCTGACGCTATTTAAGGCTGCACTGATATCAAAGGGTATCATTCAAAGCTGTCCGTGCTTCAGCTCGAGTCAGAAACCTCCAGGACTCTATAGTAATATGACCCATTAAGAAATTCATTAACAGCCGTGACTTTTAATAAGCAAGCTCTATGCAGATAACTAGCTCAAAGGAAGCACCGAATACCAGCCATTCGGAAACGGGGATAGACAGGCCGAAAGCAGAAGAAAATAATGCTCACTGTCACCAGCAGCCTTAAACAGGCAGTGCCACTCCTGCTCACAGCAGTGTCAGCACTTTGCTATGACAGTGACAGACACTGGGGAAAACTGCTCCTCTGGGCTTACGTACCATTACACACCCACACACAGAGCTTAGATATAGATATAAAAATAATAAAATTTGTGCCATGAATTACACTATATGTCATATACTTCTATATTTAATATAGCACAATTACGTGTCTTTTCATAGCCCTGCGTTTGCAGGAGTGCAGCTGCACAGAAGGTCCAGTTATGATCTACATATTTTGTCAACTGAGAAAAAAATTGAAAAAAAGTATTGATTCCTTTTCCCCCATGCATCCATCTTTCCCAAAGACATAAATGAGGAGGGCAATGCGTGTAACATTGGGTAGTTAGGTATCCTGGTTGCCATCACAACCCCATGCACGTGTTCTCTTATGTTATTCTTAATGTCGCCATTTATCAAGCACAGCTGCTGCGTTATAGGGACCGAGTTAATGTGACAGAACATCGCAGCTTTTCAATTTACTGTGCTAATAATTTGCTCCTGAAGGAAACGTGGCTTGCTTTCTCCCCATGAAGACCTGCTCCACAAAAGGGAACCAACTATCCAGATTAATTAAGGGGAAATGATTGTCATATCGGAAAGAAGGAACCGCCTTTAGGTGGTACTGCATTTGAGAAAGCACAATTTGTAAGATGGAGTGACCAGACAGACAAATCACAATGCGAGTAGCTTTCCCAATCCTGTCCTCATCAGCTCAGGAAACTAAAGAGACCTGAGTCTCCCCTTCCCAACTCTCAGCTGAACTGAGCTCACCCGACTTCACAGCACCCCACCCGTACCCTCAGTCAACAGAAGAAACCTTTTGGCTGCTGCAACTCATGCTTGAAATCCTAATCCTGAGGGACAATGTGATGTGAAGAGGCCCATGACCACCCAGGAAGGAGCCTCTTCACCATGGGGGAAGTGAAGGACCTTGCTTTTCTGCATGAGGGAGAGAGGGACTCAGCAGGGGGGTCAGAAAGAGTCCCCAGCTAGCAGTTCAGCATCAAAGCACTGCCAGACATACTTGTTCCTAACTTAGGCACTGCTCTGACTGCAAAAACTGTTGAGAAAGGGAAAGATTTCAGAACAAAACTCTAACATGTGAAGAGCAGGGTTGGAAATCTCTGAGCTCTCCTCAACCCAAGAAACTGAGACCATTTTATTTATTTTTTTGAGGAATTAAGATGACAGAAAGCACACTGTTTTAACAGTTACTTAATTTTAGGAGTGGACTGGACTATCTTTCATTCAACATAATTGATAAGTAGGGATTACATAGATTATTTTTTTTCATGAGATGACCCTGAGCAGGGAAGGTCGTTCAGAGACCAGGAAACAACATGATTTTCCAAATCTGCAGAAAAGATGAGATGCCCTGGTTGACTGGCACTTGAATGTGACAGATGAACTTTCTTCCATGATCACCTAATCCCTGCTTCAGTTCAGTGGCAAATCCCAGCAGCCACGAAATCAAGCCTCTGACACGAGCACGATTGAACGTGATGGAATCACAACTACCTGGGGGTGTGGTGGCCATCATGACTCCCACATCTACAGCATTCAGTTCCAAAATGAATAGAGGAAATGAATGCTAATAGAGCGATGAGGAACAGTGGACATCTTGCATGTCTGAAATACGCTCTCTCTCTTCAGCAGATTCCCCACAGAGAGAGAATTAAAATGGCATTTCTGCAATTATTTCCAGAAGAATGGAATCATTATCGTTATATGTGAGAACAGACCTATGAAAGGAGTCAGAACATGCAGCAAATGGTTTAGGGTAATTTCTTACATGTTTCCTTAATGCCTATCGCAACTCATTTCCTAGACTTTTAGCAGGTATAAATAAGAGAAAGCCTCAGTGTGATTCATTACGTACAGTGAGAAGATGGTAAGTAGCAATCCATCAACTCCCAATTATAATTAGCGCAATTAAATCAGGCTTCCACATTTATGATAAAATTAATCTCCAAAGACTTGAAACGAGGTATTAAAAATGATTTACTAGTATCTGTGCAGCCAGTACAATTCCTGGTGGTTGTGAGGGTTGACCGGCACAGAGCAGCTTGCAAGAATTTGGCTGCAAAGAGCCACATCAAGGTCTTTTCATTTCTGGGTTGGGGTTTTTTTTCCCCTCTTTTGAATTGAATTCACCTTGTGATAATTTGATACATCAATAAAAATGAGAAGAGCCTTCTCCATCTTGACTGCTTTCAGAGAATTTGAAGTACAGCTCAATACAAGTAGCTGGAGATTGGCTTTTTGCCCATGACCTCAAAATGCATTGCTCTGAGGCGTGAACCTCTAGTTATAAGCTGAATTACACGTGTCAAAATACTGAAACTGAAGATGAAATCAAATTGGTAGGTTTAAGTACATCAAACATGTTGCTTCCATCTGGATACCTCGAGAATAAAATCTAAGAAAGGCCAATCTGGTAACTTCATAAGCTATTTGTTTTTTTCAAAAATCATGTTTCTCCTTGGCTTGGGAATAGTACACAGTCATGTTGAATGGATATAAGGAATCAAAAAAATGCCTTTCCCGCGTGGAAGTGAGTGGGTGCATTTAGTAACAGTGTGGACAGCTCTGGGACCTCCTGAATATTTCAGCTGTGCCTGGGAAAAAGAAACCTCTCTGCCTGCCTGTATTTTGTTTACTGTAGGTTAGACCTCAACCAGGGGAGGTGCTGGGATCCCTTGCCCCCTTTTCCTCTTGACCTTGGTACAAGATGGGGAGCACCTTGCACCATTCTCTCTACAGGGAAAAAAGCGAATCAGTGTGGGGCTCTTCACTGGTGCTTTTCTGTCCTCCAGTTTGTTGTTTGTGAAGCCAAGCTTTTAATTAGGACGGAAAACCTCTCATGGAGGCAATATACAGCCACACATACAGAGGTCTGGGAAAGTTTATAAAGGGTATGCTGCTCTACAGGTTAAAAGAACCCCAAAAATGCAAGAACACCTGAAGCAGGTCGCCATTGGCTTGGGAAGGGCCTCAGAGGAGAAATTACGTTGTGTGAGGGTATATTAGAGTCCACAAAGTATCCTGGAGGTGGTGGCATTATGACTCAATGAGCTTGAAGGACCACAGGAGAGAATCAATATCCGATGAACAGAAAAACTACATCCTACTCGATTTTGAGAGTCAGTCTTATGAGTCCAGATTGGCTTCTCTAGCTGGTGACCATTCTGGCGTTGGCAGAATGACTTAGGGATGACTGGAGTACCTAATGGGGAAAAAAAAACCCACCCCAAAAATACCCATTCTCCTGTAGGATTGTAACGCTGAGCTGATCACTTGACACTATATCCTGTGTCTTAAATCTAAGTCTGCAAAAAAATTTCATGTGCCTGTCACACCCTTTGCCCTAAAACAGATAACAGTCCTGTGTCCTAGAGGCATCACCAAGCACTGGCAGAGAGGCAGCACCCCCCTCACTGGCATTACACTACACCAACACTGAGATTAGCTAAGAATAGCCTTTTTCCTGGACACTTTGTGGTGCCCTTAAGTCAGTGAAAGCATATGTTGGACTTCTAGTTTGTACAGTATGAATGTGAAACAGGGACATGGACACACACACACACACACAGACACACACACACGCACCTCAGTTCTTTGCAGGAGATGGAAAGGAAAGGTTGTTTGCTTGGTGGACACAGAGAGCTATTTTTATCTCCTACAAGCTTCAGTGTGCCACATCCACCAGTGCCAACCTGACATCTCTGACCACAACTTCTGTTCTCAGTTCTGTAGCAAAAAGCAGAATTAGGAGCCAAACACACCTAACATATGCCAAATATTGACGATGAAGTGTTGTTCCACCTGCTTTTGTGCCTGTGTGGTGAAGATGGCTTATTTTAAAACAAGTCAGTATGTACTGCTCAGATATGGACCCGTGTACAAACAGTTCAAGGGGAAAGGAAGACCCCAGGCTTTGCATCAGTTTCTTTGCCATCTGCCACCAATGCCACTTGAAAACACTTAGTAGTTGCTCCTGCTTTTTCTCCATCTCATGTTCATAAAATATTTAACTGTAATGTAGTTCTTCCTAGCAGACAGTGAGTGAGAGGCCACTGCTACCCGTCCCTTGGTCAAGGACAATCCCTGGCTTCAGCACTGCAACCAAAGGAGTGAGTATTGTTTCTCGCTTCATCGGTTAGAGCACAAAGTATTAATGAAACATGGTGCCTTCAGAACTGCAGCCTTCAAAAACTAGTATGCATCAGTGACAAAACCTGAAAATACCATTTATTTGGTAACTAATAAACAGGCTCTGTGTCAGGTTATCCATATCTTTTTGCTGTCCCCATCTGTTTTGTCAGGAGTGGTTTACAAAAGTCATAATTTGCATTGCAGCGTTTGTGTCTGCTGAGTCTTCTCAGAATTTCTTCCCAGAAATTGTCTGAGGTTATGGGGGAGGTATAAGACAAAAAACCTCCAACAAAGTTAGTAATTATGTGTCCAAATAAATAATATTTGCTCCTGTCAGATAAGTCAACACAAGACAGAATGGATCATACCAGCTTGTTCATAGGAAAAAGTGTATTTTTCAGAAAAGGAAACGGAAAATAAGACACACTCTAATGGGAAACGATTCAGGAATAGGAGGATGCCACTCAGACACTGCACATCCCCTTTGAAGATGGCTGTTGTCTCTGATTTGAGGCAACATTTAAGCAAGAAACAATTTATAAGAAATTAAGAAGGGGGAGAGTGTGGATAATGGAAAGATAAGAATGAGGAAAAGAGCTGTTTAAAAAAGCAGTCAGACAGAGAACAAAAAGGAAAATTAAGGCATGTACCACAGGGCAACCTAAAACAAATGTAAGTTTTAAATAACCAAACCAGTTAAAACTCATTTAAATGGCTTTTCTTTCACACTTGCATTAGGAAAATACCAATGCATTGGAATAGCCTAGAGGTTATATGAAAAAGGAAAAAAAAAAAACCAAGTCATTAAAACTAATTTACCCTAAAAAAACATAGTCAACTGTAGTCAGATGGAATTAAGATACTCCCAGACATTTTTTTTAATTGGTCAATTAATGGATGCCTTGGGTGGCTGATGGCAAATCTGCTGTTTTCAAAACAATCTTAAGCAGTATTATAGGACTAGTAAAACCTGTTTTGTTTTGTCTTGATGCAATATTTAAGACTCAATTGTGCAGAAAAAAAGAAAAGCTGTACTTCGGCTCTTGAGAACACTAACTGAGTGAATAAAGCTTGAAATATTTCCCTAAAACTACTTTTACAAGACCACATTAACATTTGATTGCTTAAGTGCCGTCCAATTTACCTAGGATGATTAGACTTTTGCATTTCTAGTCACTATAATCTCCTTTTAAAACAGAAAGACAGAACGCATACGTGCTGCAAAAGTAATTAGTATTCTTGCACACAACAGGAAACCACAGCAAATTTTAACAAATAGCACTCACACAGCAAGGTAACAGGATTGGCTTTGAACCCAAGAGTCTCCCACACTGCAATTATTCCCATTAGCAAGTGTGCCTCAGACTAACTCTATTCGGTGTGAAAAAAGTAAGGGAAGTGTCATGGTGATGAGTGTTTGGATGACAGTTCTGTCAAAATATTGGATTCAGCCCATGGTGCATTTCTGTTTCCCTCATGTGAAAAAAAAAAAAAAAGAAAAGTATTTGTAGAGAAAGTTGAGGTGCTTTTTTGTTATATTAAGAGCTTTGACAATATTTCAGAAATTATGTATAATTTGTAGGTGAATATTTCAGCAAATGGTACAAAGCGACTGGCTGTGCAATCGGCTGGAGACAGGGAAAGATGCAGTGAGAATTTGAAATCATTTTCTTTCTCGTAAACATTTTTGTATCAAGGTTGGGGGGTACAGCAATCCTGCCTCAGGACACAAGATCTGGTGGGCTTTTCTGCAAGCAGCTATCCAGGACTCTGCCTTCAAAACTTGCTTACCAAGCAGGAGCTGTCTTACTACAAAAAATTATTGAATGTGGTTATGCAAGGCTGCTATAAAGAAGTTAGTATGTCATTGCATATTTTTACATAAAATTACAATAAAATATTAGAAAAGAAACATGCTCATAGAGAGTATTTACAGCAAGATGGATTACAACACGTATTACCAATCTTTAGTTTATAAGGAAACGGAGGCTGTACAAGAACAGAGGCTCTCCAAATGTGTCTCTTGTTTCTCCTAACAACTTTTGCACTCACCAGGCAATTCCAGACAAATCTGGCAGCAGTAGAGGCCCGGGACAATGAGCTTCCTGCAAGTTCATGAAAAATCAGTGCTTACTTGGAGAAGAGAGGCCCAGAGTCATGCAATTGAAGGAGTTGAGGGAGCGTAAATCGGGACAAGTCTCATGCGACAAAGTACAAACTCATGCAACATGTTTCTTTTCACAAACACAAGCAAATCAGTGGTTGTTGACTGTTTCCCAATTGTGCCACTGTTATGGTCCTTGCATACTGAGACTTGGAAAATTAGACTTGGATCATGTAAACACGTGGAGCTTTTAGGATGCCGGGTACTCGGTGTTGCTGAGTGCTAATGCCTGTACAAATGGATGCACTCTGGGAGGGCAATTTCAAAAATCGTGCTCTCACACTTTGCCAGCCCTTTTCAACTAGTGGGACCCGTATGAAATTCTTCATTTGCATAAATTATACTGCTAATTCCTGACAATTGTGCAGCATGTGCAGTTACAGTCAGTGGGCAAACGTTACTTGTCCTTGTTCCCTTAATGCCTAATTGCTCTGTCTCTTAATCTGCAGAATAGATGCAAATATCCAAAACATTTCCAAGTGACTTGCTAAGGGTATATTATATCTCTCCTCTCCCCTGCCCCTCAAATTGAGGAGTTTCACCTGCTTTCCAGCATCACTGCCTGTGTAAGAACCAAGCAGGCAAGCTTACTGCTCCCTAGGAAGCTATAGCTTTGGCGACTGAAGCTTTGCCTTGAAGAAATCTTTCTATGCCTATTACAAACCAAGGTGAACTCTTTTGTCCTCTTCACAAAGTAAGTCTGGCAGCTATTTCCCTACTTCTATAGAGGAATGACAAGCTTTTCAAATTCTCCAAAACAACAAAGCTCTTCTTTATATTCCTGAAGAACCTGAAGGCTGAAGCAAAGTAAAATGGTGGTAAAAACCAACACCAGAGCAACTAATTGGCTTCCATAAACATTACAGGGAATTTCTACTTTGATCTGTAGGTGACACACATAAGTTGATTCTAAATGGCCAAACTCTGATCCAATTCTTGTCATTGCTTTAGCCTAGGGACCAGTTTGCCAGATGAAGAGCTGGAAGTCAGGCATCATGCCCTGTTGATCTTCCAGAATTACAGTGTTTACTGGTGGAGGATGGATAGCTAATGGATCTACCTAGCCATGTTGCTCATAGCCCAGCTTCTTCTGGGGTCTGCTCCTCACCTCAATTTCTTATGCAGCACAAGAGAAACAGGCCCTGGTGTGAACTGCACTTCGGTACAAAGATGATGTCACCTTTCTATAATCATTTCACTCATCTCCTCTCCCCAGTCACTGCTGTCAATACAGAGCTCTCTGAGCTGACAGAAAAAAAGAGCCTTTGCCTCTGTGAGCAACAGTAAGGGAACCAGTACAAGGTTCAGTAAGGGAACCAGTTAAAGGATCATGATTGTTTTGTTGTTACTGAAATAAGACCTGAAGTCAGCAGAAGCTTGAGCACTGCAGAGGTGTGTCCATTTGTCACAAAGCCCATACATCTTTTTCACTCAAGATCATGTCAAAAAAGGAAGACACAGGTAGCTAGAGGCAAGACAGCCTCACCTCTGTGTGCAGAAAGATCATGTGGCAGATCCTCCTGCAAACTATGATCAGGCACATGTAAACTACAGAGGTGGCAGCCAACATGACTTCACTAAGGGCAAATCATGCCTGAAAAATGTTGTGGCCTTCTATGATGGGGTTACAGTGTAGCTGGATATGGGAAGAGCAACTGATGTCATCTACCTGAGCTTGTGCAAAGCATTTGGCGCTGTCCTGCATGACAACCTTGTCTCTGGATTGGAGAGACATAGATTTAACAGATAGACCATTCGGTAGATAAGGGAAATGGCTGCATGATCACATCCCACGTATTGTAGTCTTGATATACAAGTGGAGACCAGTGATGACTGGAGCTCCTCAGGGGAGCAGTTTTGGGACTGATTCTGTTTAACAACTTTGTTGGAAACATGGACAGTGGGATTGAGCACACCCTCAGCAAGTTTGCCAACAACTCCAAGCTGTGTGGTACAGTTAACATGCCGGAGGGAAAGGGATGCCATCCACAGGGAACAAGACAGGTGGGCCTGTGCAAACTACATGAAGTTCAACAAGGCCAAGTGCAAGGTCCTGCACATGGGTCAGGGCAATCCTAAGCACAACTACAGGCTGGGACTGAGAGCAGCTCTGAGAAGAAGGACTTGGGGTTGTTGATTGATGAGAAGCTCAACATGAGCTGGCAATGTGTGGCTGCAGCCCAGAAAGCCAACCATGTCCTGGGCTGCATCAAAACCAGTGTGACCAGCAAGTCACACTGGGGAGGTGACTCTCCCCTTCTACTCTGTTTTCATGAGACCCCTCTGTACAGCTCTGGGGACCCCAGGACAAGAAAGACATGGACCTGCTGGAGCGAGTCCAGAGGAAGATGACAAAGATGGCCCTACAGAGGCTGTGGGTGCCCCCTCCCTGGCAGTGTTCTAGGCCAGGTTGGATGGGGCTTTGGGAAACCTGATCTAGAGGAAAGTGTCCCTGTCCCAGGCAGGAGGTGGGAAACAGATGGTCTTTAAGCCTCCTTCCAACCCAAACAAGTCTGTGATTCTATAATTCTGTGATTCTATATTATGCCTGACTTCATCACTCTGCAAGTCCTAAGGTGAAGAAAAACGGCCTCTGTATGTGGCCTCTGCAAACTGTCCTCTAAGGAAAGTTATGGAAGTTGCTTAGGGTCTTATTGTTTGTTTTACTTTATTTTAAAATAATTTGGAGGGACTGGGAAATCAGATCCAACTATAAATGCTACCTCAGCACTTACCCTTCTTGTGCTATCAGTGTCAAAGAGATGTTTAAGGAGTAGCTGAGTCTTGATCTGTCAGATCTCCACAGGCAACTGCATTCCCAGCTGTGGAACAGCCTCCCACACTGTCAACTAATACACTTAGGGATGTATTGTCCTTCTGGGAGCCATTTTCTTGTGACTTATTTCAAAAGCTTTAGAATAAGTTTAAAAAAGATGTTTTTTTTAAATAAAAAATCTCCCAAGGAAATTGCTATAGGAAACCAATATGTTTTCATAGACCTTTGGGGATAAACCAACACAGTACAGATGTAGATTATACAGCACAATTCAGGTTATTATACATTCTCTGCATACTACACAGGTTATAAAGATCAACAAAACATGGTGTTTCGTGGGAAAAAATAGAAAAGTTTTTAAAATGTGAAATAAATATATATATACACACACACACAGAGCAAACCCATTTTTTTTAAAATAATATTTTCAATGTTCAGTATTGACTTTGATCCTACTCCTTCCCTTTCACTTTCCCAGAACCCCAACATTTTTTCCTCTAGACTTACAAAGACAGAAAAAGAAAACTATATGGATGGTAAAGTCCTCTTATCTCTCCACTACAAACCCAAGAAAAACAGGCAGCTTTCGGTGAATTTTCTAGCAATATACTATTTGTATAAAATGGTTTTCGATGAGGAACAACTCTATTTGAAATTATGTTTTGCCACTTAGCATACATAATCTGGGGCTCCAATCACACAAATGCCTGTGCAGAGACTTAACCTTGAGCTTCTGTGTGATCTAAATAAACTAAATGGAACTGATGATGTGTAAGATTAAGAATGGCTTTAAGTGCTTGGAGGATCAAGGACACAAGCAATTTTTTGAGGACCTGATTTTTATGCAAATAACAATTACCTTGAATAGGTCTTCCATCTATTGGTGATAAATGTGTAGAATTCCAGCGTGAAGAAGTATTTTAAGACACCATGTATTCCTCATATTTGAAACCTTCCCTTAAAAGTGGCAGAAAATATCTGACAAAAAGTTGTCAGATAGTGTATTAATCTACTCATAATTATTCACTCTTTAAGGGGAAAATGCTGCTACCTGCAAGATGATTTGATAGCAGAAATCTAAAATGTGGCTTCTAAATAGCTTAAACTTTAAACATTACTCATCACTTGCAGTCATTATCATTAACAGTTATGTGAAATATTGTTATACCTTGAGGCTGCACTGAAAATCAGATCCCCCTTCTGAAAGACATGGATAAGAGCCAGTCCATGACTTACAGCGCAAGCAGAGAAGCCATACAAACTGTGATAAAAATTAGATATTGTCATGTCCATTTCTCTGGATGAGGAAGAAAAGTATATAAAGATAAAATGATTTACCCAAGGCCGCAACACAAGGCCAAGGCAGCATGCCACAACAACTTGTCCCTGTCCAATTGTTTTACTACAAGGTTATCATTCCTCAGTCTCATTGCTTTCCCTCTAATAGAATGGTTTTCAATAATACACCTAGGAAGTCATTATGATCATCAAAAACAGAGCAGACACAAAAGACAGGGAATACACGTCGGTCAATTTAAAAAGTGAGAGAAAAATGAATGCTAACTCGCTGAGGTCACTAATGCTAACTAAAGAGCTATGTTGATGTATTAATGCAGCTTGTAGGACACATTTGCTGTATTCAAATAGCTGATAATCGCCGCTCAGAATTCAAACTGTGCTGCTGTGGTAGAGCTTTACGTAGACCCAGAAATGTGTCTCATAGCCCCGCTGGGAAGTCGTCTTCTTTATCCAGAAACATACTTGTTGCAGTTTGCTTGGAAGACAGCTCGGGAGGAACGGACTGAAACCCCCCATTCCCCATTCTCTGCCCCTTCCTGTGCTGCGATGGGAGGGAAGAAGGGAGCGAATCTCTGATTAAAGTCAAGAGTGCCAAGAGGCGAGGGGTGGGGGGAAGGCGCTTGAAGACCTGGCTGCTTCTTATTTCATTCCGGTTCACGGGGTGTATTAGTTGTAGTAAGTAGTAATAAATCACTTTTCTGTCCTTTATTCTGTGCTGTGTCTGTTTTGCCCATTGCACTCATTGGAGAGTGATCCCTCTGTCCTTATTTCAGGTCCTAAGCCTTCCAATATCTATTTTCTCCCCCTTTTTGGCTGAAGGGGGGAGTGAGCAAGTGGCTTGGTGGGGATTTGGCCTTTGGTTAGGGCCAAAACCACCACAGTGTTGTAGGGGGTTGGCTGCTGAGCAGCAACACGGGAAGATGGAATAGCCTGAACACACTTTTGGAGTGTGTTTTCCTCCAAGGAGGGTGAGACAGAGGGAGAAAGAAAAAGAAGTAGAGGATAAATTTGGCTCAAATCTCAGATATAATTTTTCAGAGAGGACACTGTCTTTGCGAGGATGTGAAGAAAAGGATCTCTGCTCCATGATTTCTCTCAAGGCCGAGTAGCTCTTGCCCATGCAGTTTTCTCTGACAGAGCAGTTGATGTCCATGTGCACTCAGCACTGGTTTTCCAATGGAGACACCTCATCTACCCCCAACTCTTTCCCATCACCTGAGTTTTACAGGACTTGATCCATTCCTCAGGTAAACTGTAAGAGAAACCACTCTTGCAAGCTTCACTTATGAGCGTATCTTAAGGCTGACTGAACATGGGGAGAAACCTGCTGGACCCAAAGTATCCTACTGACATTTTCCAAAAGTGCCATGAAGTGAACTGTCATCTGAAGGTGGCAAGGGTAAAAAAGGTTTTGAAAGCCTCACGAGATCAGGAAACTGTAAGCTTGTCATAAATCTTATTTCTGAGTTCACAGAAGTGGAAGAGCCAGACAAATTTCCACATGATTTTTTGAAAGAACGTGTATTTAATTTATGCATAACCTCCACCGTGTTGCATACACAAAGACTACAGATCCAACTTGATTCAGAATGTGGTCACCGGATGGGAAGATCTTCATTCCGAAACTGAGTTTCAGATCTAATTCACATTAATAGTGCCTGATGCCCATCTCCTACCTAGAAGGCCCTGACTTGCCTTTGCTAGAGAAAATCAGTAAAGCAAGTACCCATTCAGTGCCACTTCTGAAAACTACTTAGGTAGCTCTGCAGAGGTGGGTCACCATCTCCAGCTGAATACCTACGCAGATAGATGGGTTGAACACTCATCAAGTTATTTAACATTGCAGCCGCCCATCTGCAGAAGTGTTTTCGATGTTAATAGACACCAACAGACATGAGACAAAGAAAAAAACTTACAGAAAACTGTTTTCTTGCAACAATAATGATTATGAATGTTTTTCATAACCTCAGTCAAGATCTTTCTGCAAGATCTCCACTGATGATGCTGATGGATTCTTTGTACACAGAATTACTGAAGGGGTCTGTGAAAACAAATAAATGGAAACATCTTCCCCACAATTCCCTAATGCTGTTCATAACAGTTTGATATAAACACAACCTTACTTGTAACCAGGTGAGGGAAATCAGCGGGGCCTCGTGGCCATCTCTTACATATTACATTCTGCTTCCAGCAGCTGTAAATTCAACACTTCGCTAGGCATTAAATTTACTCTTAAGAAACATTTTCTAAGAGAGGTGACAGAGTTATTGCACTGTTGCAGCTGTGGAGACAGATGGCAGTATGCCAAAACTACAAGAAAATTTTAAATTAGAAATCTGACCATCTGCTATAGGTGGGAAAAAAGGGTTTCCATAGCCAGGCTCTTTCCTTAGTCTTGTAATTTTCCTGGTACTGAAATGCATGGTGTGGTGTGCAACAGATGCCATATGCTTTCCAACTATTTCTTATTAGCAACTGATAAGCACTGGAATGCCTTATATATGGAAGAGAAATCAGGAATTAATTCTTAAACTACATTATGCTCTTCTATTTCTCGGCCTATGACAAAGCAGGGTGGTACTTTGCAAAAACTTCCAGTTACTTTGGGATATTCCCTATAATAAAATCTACCTAGGTTCACTTGTTACTTGAAACAGGCAAAGTTCAACAAGAAGAATGTAATGCTTTTACCTCCTTCATCCTAACTAGGTCTTCAATGAACAGTTATAGCTCGTGCATCTTTAGACATTAAGGCAAACTGTTTAACTACTTCATTAAGAAGGAGTCATCTCTTCAGATAGGAAATGGTATTTCTGGTATTTCTCCTCACATAAGAATGTTATGAAATCCTCAATAAATACATAACTGGAAGCATTTTATTAAAGCTTACATGAATATTGACTATATTGCTTTTAAGGAATCCCACATCGCAGCCGACAAGAAAGACAGAAGAGTAAAAAAGTGGACCTGATGTATCACATTGTACATTCATAGATGGAAAACACACTATGTACTGAGACACAGATGAGTATTGCAGGTCCTGCCACTAAAATATACATGTAATCAATAGTGGAGACGATTACATAACAGAGAGGTTCCAGTTAAGGGTAGATACTAATACTAAATTTTAATTGTATCTATCATTAGAATCCCCAGTGCATTATTCAAATGATCACTTTGTTTCTATTTTTGCTACACTAAGTAGGGGAAAGAATAAAGCTTCTGAGTACATCTAGAGCCACGTATTGACTTGGAAGCTACTTCAAAGGTCAGTTGCATTTGTCAATATGATTTTTTTTTTAGAAAAAGAACGTTCACAGATTCTCCCAGCAGATGAAAGACCTGCAGTTCCAAGGGGCAGGCTTTCTGCAAGAAAATCACAACTGCCCATGGGCCATCTCTTTCTTTCCAAGTCTCTGCTTCTGCCAGCACAACACTCTATGAAGAAATGTTTGGGACTATGGGTCCATTAAATGCACCACTTTAAGGCTAACTGGCTCACAAGACCCCATGAACAGGCTGAAAAAGCTCCCTTCTCCAATCCAAGTGCTACCAGAGACACTCTAAAGGTGTTTAAACCCCAAGCGCCAAGCCAGTACCCAAACTTGGCTGGTTTTGCACAGAACAAATGCAATGTCCCCTGTGGAATATTCTTTTTTTCTGACTGATCTTTGCAATCTGAAGGTGTAGATGGCATACTTTTAGAATACTAAAAACACCCACAAAACCTGTCATGAACAGACTAAATTGTTTGGGGACAGAGTAGTCACGTTTTCACAGCAGTGACCTTTCAGGATTTACTTCAGAGAAATGCCAAGGAAACTTGGCCAAGTGTTATGTTTAGTATGTGGCTTTTATAAACAGATCATACCTGACACTGATGGGTAATTATGCAGTCCCTTTATCAACTTTCTACTCCTGCTAAATTTTTGTCACCACGGGCAGGTTTCCCACAAAAATTGATTCGAGGTTCGTCTCCTGGTGATTTGGTGGCTGTGGAAAGACAGTCTGTCTACATGAGGCTGGCTGAAACAGTACGGTATCAAACGCATAAATCTCCTGCCGTGCTGCCACAGCGCTCCAAAGCCACTATTAATATGTATTCTGTAATACCTAACGTGTCCATGGAACTTTAAAACAGATGAGCACAAATTTCAAAAGCTAGGTAAATAATAATTCAGTTAGATTGAAATACAAAAAAGAATGGATAATAAAGAGTGGTGGGAAGAGTCAGAAAAAAGGATGGCAGGCATTAACAATAAATAAGAAGAAAAACTCCTGGGAGGGGTTCAGTAGCTACAGCTAGCTGCCCCTCGTAATAAGAGTTTTCAGTATTGCTTAACGGCCATGTAATCTTCTCAAAATTGATTTCAAAACATGTATTTAACATGTTTATTTTAAATTTAGACTTCAGACTTGCATTAAAAGGGCTCACAGCTGGGTGCTTTGAGAAGGTTTGGGGGGAAAAGAGTGGGCTAGAAGCACTCGCTATTTAGAGCAGCATGAGCCCTTTATAATGCCTTTTGCTGGTGCCATGCAATTTTACACTTTTTTGTGCATTTAGAACTTCACGCCTTTCCTCCCAGCTCATGCAGATTTCTGAAGCAGCCAGCCATTAACCAACACATTAACGTAAAAAACCAAAGCTTTGTGCCGAATGCCATCGTATGACACTTATTGATATGCTCCTGTAAAAGCCCACTGCAGATTTCCAAGGTTGTCTCACTGTACACGCCCAAACTGCGGGTTTGTACTGAGAACAATAAGCAGCTCCTGTGCTGAGCACATGAACCGAAGCTGCCCTAGGATCACTCCTTCAGCACGCAGGGGAGAGGGAACACAGGACTGAACTTTACCACTTCTAACTAGCTCAGAAAGCGTGAAGCCCCGGAGAGATCCAAAGAAATGTGTTTTCTTTCCTTATCCTATTCATTTCTTCTTTCTTACCACAGACTATTAACCTCAGCCATCCTGCATTGCTCAGCTGGACAGCATCCTTCAGTGCTTGGAAAGGACCTTTAAAATACTCCAAGTGCAAGGCTCTGCAATCACCTTTAGAATTCACACATCCTCCTCTCTTTTTCCAACTCTATTGTAAGGCTGTGTGCATCTTCCCTTTGTCTATACAGACCCCAAAACCTTTGATGAAGACACATTATCATTGATAACCATGATCTTGCATGACTGAGATGACCGAAAAGATACAGAATTCAATGCTAGTATTAAAATGAAAGATATAAACAACATGGGCTGAAAAGTTAACCTTTGAGAATCATCATGTAGAATTCATCAGTTATTTAAAACCTACCATGGTGGGTAGGGAAATTTTATTCCATTTTATCTGTGAGCAATCACTGCATTATTCTTTCTTTGCCCGTTTCTTTCTTATCTTTCCCCTCTTAGACTTGCCACCTCCTTTTCCAATTTTCGTGGTAACTTAGGGTCAGCTTTCAACCTGGAACTCATATTTAGGTTGGAAGACATTGGCAGCCAACCCTTTGGTGAAGAAACTGGATCCAGGTGAGTACTGCAAAGAGCACATCCACTTTTAGAATTATTTAGGATGCATAAAAAGCAAATAAAACAATTTTGAAGGAAATAAATAAGCTGTATAAAAATGCATTATAGGTTGTCATAGGCTATTCATGTAATAACTACTCTACAGTTTTAAACCAAGTAGGGGAGCAATTCTCATTGTAAAGAAAGGTAGAGAATAAAGACAGTAGCAAATCTGAAGCAAAAAAGCAATCATATGAAAATGCAATTATGCAACACAGGTCTACTTCATGTAACCTTTAAGTTGTGAGCAATGATGGATCAGTAGGAAACTCTGCAACAGAGCATCTTGCATTTTCTACACGAGCTGGTAAAAATTATGCTAGCATTGATAAGACTTGTATGTAATACAGGAATGAAAACAACTTTTCTAGCCTGGGTCCAGCACAAGTTACTTTATCTGAGCAGCAAGATGGTGACATTCGCTGATTCTGACTCTTGAGCCCTTTTTCTCACCTATTACACATGGTTCGAACCACTCTTTAAATAAGTTATTAAAAATAAATGTAGCATTCCCTTGCCTCTTACCAGTATCTTCATTTGAGATCTAACTCTTTAATGGGCTCTGAAAGCAGAGGCCTGTACAATATAGTATAAAACACAGATACGAAAATGTTGCTTCAGTCATGATGGGAGTATTTTCTCTGTTTCAGAAGGCCTGGATTTTGTACTTCTTATACCATCTTGCTCATCGTCACGGCATTTGTGCTTCCTGTGTCTGACATTTCGAATTTCTCTTATGGACCTTAAAGGTCTTGGGGTCTGAATTTTTTAATGGCATCTGAAGAGGATTCTTCGAACTATTCTCACTCAGTATTATAACTTTTTAAACGTATTGTTTATATTTAAACCACTTTATTAATATACTATGTTAGCATCTTTTCACAATAGCTTTCCACTCCAGAGCTATCAATCCTTCCTATGATAAAAATGAAATGCCACCTTTTTGCTGATATGTGTGTAGGATTTACACTAATATAACCTTTCCAGCTCCCGCATTTGAGCGAGAGCCCCAGACATGGCTCATCAGCTTAAGAAGAAACTCTGAGCATGGGACACAGAAGAGCTTCTCAGTACCCTCAAAGCAGAACTGCAGTCTGGATAACCAGGGGTTGTGGACTGGAGAAGCTGACTGGAGTGTTCCCATCCTGTAGTCTTGGTAAAAAGTCAGATGATCTAACCCTCGAAAAACCCCCTGGGACTTCTACAAATCATGGAAAGAGAAAACAGAAACGAATCCTGGTTTTATACCTGGTTGCTATATTTCAGATTATTTTAGATCCAAAATCCTTTGGGCAAGGATCCCTCCTGCAGGTTGTACATGACCCAGAACAGTGTACATGACAGAAGCAATAAGGAAACAAATATAGCATTACGATTATTTTTTTAAAACATTATTTAATATAGCTATAACTGAAGGAGCATGAAAGGACCACAGTCATGTGGAAGGTGCTATCCACAAACACAATGGTGAACAGTCCATGCCCAAAGACCAAGAAAGAGCCCTTAGAAAATGCAAAAAGAACTACATAGCTTCTTTGCCTCCATGTTTAATGGGAAGACGGGAAAAGGTTTGGATTCCTTCCTAACACAGTAAATCTTGGCACCCAATGACTGGTAAACTTTCAGTATCCCAATTTGTGAAGGGTTCCAGCAAAGCATTCTCAGGCAAATTAGAATGAAAGCAGTCAGAACAAGAAAAACTATAGCAGAAAAACCCTCACAAAATAAATATGGTGTGCCGTGGAAGACCCAGCATGACTTTGCAAAAGGGATTTGTACCTCAGAAACCTGCTGGAGTCCTTTGAAGGAATGAAGAAGCAGATGGATGAGAGAGACCCTTAGATGCCTACATGTACATTTGATAAATGCCTGCATCAAAAACTCTAAATAAACTAAAGCACAAAAGGACTGATTGCATGGAGAAAGGGTTGGGTAACCCAAAAGAAACATTAAAGTACACAGTCACTTTTCAGGTCAGGTGGAGTCCAAGAAGGGTCTGTGTTCAGTCCTGTTCTTCAGTCTGTTCAGAAATGGTCGGAAAATGTTACGAACAGTAAGATGAAAAGGCTTTCTGGTAGTATCAGGTTACTCAGGGTGCTAAAAAAAGATGGCTAAGAGAAATGTTGCAGAAACCTTACAAAATTGAGCGACTGGGTTATAAAATGGCTGATGGAATTCAATGCGGATGAATGTAAAATAACCCATATGGAGAAAAATCCAACTTTCTATACACATATATATTAGTGATAGGTCCTGAGATGATTATTATTACCATTTAAGAACAAAATGCTGGAGTTATAATAGACAGTTTTACAAAAATGTCAGGCCCATACTTAGCAGTGATAAAAAAAGCAAATTGAATGTTATGAATTATTAGGAAGAGAACAAAGAATAAACCAGAGAACATTATTACAGCACCATATAATCTAGAGTGTACCATTCCTTTTTAATAATGTGTGCTGTCTGGTCCATTATTAGAAAAAGGACATCGTAGAATGGAAAAAAAAAAGTTCAGAGATGACAAAAGAAAGATGAAAAATACTAAATCTCATTCTTCTGTAGCAAAAATGGAGCCCAAACACAGAATTTATTTTTTTTCCCTTTTCAAAGATATTCTTAAATATGTAAGAAATTTCAGCATGTTTTTCTGCAGCTGCTGTACAATGAGACTCCTGATGTTTACAGCTGTAAAGCAATTACAGAGATTTGGCTGAAAATCACCATGTAGATAATAACATTATTATCCAGTATCCTTGAATGAGAGAGAGGAAAAACTCTTCACAAAACTACCGCAAAGTCTTAAGAGTGCTGTGTCGCAAACTGAATTTAAAGGCATAATCTTCTAAATTGTCCTGCACAATTTGTCTTTCTGTCTACTAAGAGTCTCACGTTCTCTAAAAATGGTGTTGAGCTCCCTCCTGGGATAAGGAGAAAACCAAAACCCGCTCTTTCTGTTCTTGTTCTACTAGATGTGTTTCTAGCTTCTAACCATGTCCATCCCTACCACTCGGCACAGTAACAAATCCAACTCAGACAAGCATTTTCTCTGCACGGAAATTAAACTGGAAAAGGAGTAATTTCTAGGGAAACACCCCACGTGGCTTTGTGGTCTCCACCTGGCATAATTTTGGCAGCATTTTGGCTGTCTCCCAAGAGGAACTCAGGTAGTTAATTTGGTCTGGGAGAAGCACATCATTGAAGCTGCCACCACATGGTTTCTTTTACTGTGCAAATCCCCAGGCCAGCAGCTCATATCTACAAGCATTTTGCTTAAGCCATAGACCATTTCAGTCAGACACATCTAATGAGTGCCCATGCCAGGTAGATGTTATACTCCCTTCTCTTCCTACACTTTTCCCCACCAGGAAATCTGGCACAACCATCCCTGGTTTTCCACCTCCACTGGTTTCACTAGCTCTGTCTGAGATCCTCACTACATGCTAATAGCAACAGGGCAGATGCTTGCAGGCTTATTCTAGTACACTGTCTTACACAGACAGGGCACTACAAAAAGAAGACAGGCAAATTTTCCCCTGCTATGCTGACTGTGGCAGGTCAGCGTGAGCTCCTGAAGCTGGCATAGAGCTGCCATCAGGCCTCCTCTGTAGGGAGCCAATGAAAAATTGGAGCAGGACTGCAAGGGGAAGGAGAGACAGCTGAAGCAGCAGCTATTGATCCTCCTGCTTCACAGTAGCTATGGCTTACCCGAGTCAGACCTGCAGATGCCCTGAGCTCTGTGCACCTTTTCTCAGCCTCTGCTACAACAACACTGAGATGTGCTGCTCCTGGTTTTAAGTGTTCAACTTTTACATGAGGAGGCAACATAACCAGTCTTGTGAAGCATGTATCTGGATTGCTTTTAGAGTAATATTTTGAAGTTTTCCTTTAGTCTGTTTCAAGAAGGGATGCTCTTCAGAAGTAGGTACAGGTGTATTTAAGGAAACATCAGTGCATTTACACATGCAAGTCAAGTTTTTTACATATTTCACCTCTCACCTCTCTAAAACGAAGTCCAGTTGACAAAAGTGATGTCTTCTATTTACCCACAGATAGACATAGTATGATCAAAGTACTCTTTCAGCATCATAATGATGCAGGCAATGGTAAATAAAGCTTCAAACGTGGAGAAGAAATTCAGAAGGACTTTCCTCTAGTCTTCGAGGTTCCCTTGGTGTTCACTAGCTTCAGTGTCAGGGACATATCTCTATGCCATCTGTGACATATGTGGGCCATATGCTATATACTAAGCCAAATATGCTATCCAAGGATTTTATATGGAATAAAACTGATGGGAAGGATTGAAGGAGAGGCAGGGCGCCTATTATACATAGAGCCAAAAGGTTACACTAAGTGACAAATGTGACCCAGATCACGTTTTCCTGAAATTCAGACAAGAGATCTGAACTTCAGAGTTGTCTGAACAACTTAAAATGCTTCTACTGAATTTTAGTATTTGAGGCATTACACAGAAAAGCTTCCATATATAAAGATCCATTAAAAATATCATCAGTATTACGTTAAAAATTATTGAAACTAAACCACTTGGCATAAGAAATTATGACACTTTCCCAGCATAACTTTTCAATTTAAGTTCCTATTGCAACTGTAGTATAATTTAAAATTGTGAGACAGAAGGGTCAAAGCATATCATGCAATAGGACAGGTGGTTCTATGAGATCTTCTAGTTATAAAAAGGTTTCCTAAGTAAAGTCATTTGAGATCCTTGCTTTTAACACCTTTTAGCTGAGAGGTACATTTTCTGAAGAGTCATAAACACCCAGAGACAAGGGGAATAAAATAAATAATGTCTCCTCAACCGTAACTGTAGAATACAGTAGATCTTAAAATAAAATGCCATGACAGTTTATAAGGTGGAAAAAAGAGGCATCCTTTCTGGTTTTCACTTCCTTTTTCAATAGGGGACTTCCCTCTGTGAGCATCGCAGCAGTTTACTTTCCTGGCTACCACTAGAAAATGTACTGCTACTCACACGATAGGGTACGGGCACCTGACACCACACAGGAAGAAACAGATTGGTAGCTCACTGGGCCCCACAGAAGCAAATGTTAAAGCCTGTTAAAGCAATGCTGGTGTGGATAAGTCAGAACTTGGGCAGAGAAATGAAAGGGATGTTTGTGAAAGGCTGAGACACAGCTACCTAGTCACCTTGAGGCAAAGACTCGTACAGAGAGGAAGATGGTCCCCACCTCAGACATAGGACCTGCAGCAGAATAGACACAAACGAATAGTATTCACAAGCCCTGGGCCCCAAAGCACTTCCCTCAGCCACCTCCAGCCCAGGGGTAAAGGCATTTCCAAAAGATCAGCCTCCCACAGAAGCACCCTGCATGGATATCCCAAAGCAATAGCAAAACAAAAGCCAGGACCTATGCTGTAAAGTCAGCATAGAAACAATAAGATCCAATGAAAAGTGCCAAAATAAATAATGCCTTGCCTTTTTGCTTGACCAAGCTGTTGGAGAAATGCTCCAGCTGGCATGATTTCTTGCAGCGCTCTCTCACATTTCTCTTTCAGTTTTAAGTTTCCTTTCTGTGTTTCTTTTTCTTTTTCTTTTTTTTTATTTTAATTGAAGAATTTGCCAGGCTTTATTTCATGAAGTGTTTGAGAAGTCACATTCCCGGGGTGGTAGGAATTCCCAAGATAGAAGAAACCAGTGAAAGAGGAAAAATAAACCAAACTTATTTCCCCTCCAATGGTAATGCTCACAATCAAACTGTTGTCATCCAAATGAAGTTGCATCTTGAACTGTATTCTGTATCCCTGGCGTTAAAAAGATCCCACTGTAGATATCTGCATTCCTTGAACAGTAAATCGTTTATCACACTTTCTATCAGGAAGTGCCAGGGAACATTTTAAGGGCCCAACAATAAATTTCATTGCTTGTATTTTTTGTGTTGGGGCAGAAGTATAATATTAATCTGCCTTTGTGTTGCAGTGGGATTTTTCAAGAGGGCTGCCTGGGCCCACTTACTCATGTAGACTTCAATTAAAAACAGAATAAAATCCCAAAAAACTAAACATGTTTGAAGAACCTATCCTACAAGTAAACTTGACTAAAAGGGTAAGTAAAATTTGGAAGCTGCATCCACTTATAGTAGGATTTTGACATTTGACATCCCAGTAAGAATTATTTCCACATTTAACAATTTGGGATGGGTGCTGGACTGAATTGTCTTGATGAAAATATATGGGTAGCTACCACTGAGAGTATCTGGAAAGCTCAGGTCTGAGAAAAAGCCTAAAGTGCCCTGGTCTGTCTCAGACAGGATGAGCGCCCTGCCTGCTCCACATGTATTGCTATGTATAAGTCAAGTAAAGTACAAATCAATAGCACCGTTTTAAAGGTTCTAAGGTGTTTGGCCTTGAACACCATTTTTTCTTTCAGCTGGCCAAATGTGGAAATAAAAGCAAGCCTTTACAGTCTGAGGTAGAAAGAAAGCATGTCTCTCCTTTCCCTTTCTCCCTTCCCTCCCCCTCACCTTCTGAAGGAGAAAAGCCAGCATCCCACCTCTGAGAAAGCATCTGCACTCATTTCCATGCCTACGACAGCACAGCTGAGAAAAGATAGTGAGGCAGAAACTGAGGAAAAAGCAAGAAAGAACAAGAACTTATTTCATCTGAGATCTCTTGCCACATAGATAACATTTTGGGGGAGAAGGGGGAAGTAAACAAGGCCTTTTCGAAAGCCCAGCAGTTTAAGGACGCCCAGGTCATCATTATTAAAAGGTTCAAGGGGATTGCACACTACTTGAAAAGCTTAAGAAGTCTACTCATTTAAAAGTAAGAGCTACAAATGATCACAATGCTTTATAATTTGACCCTATCTAAATAATTCAGCATTCACTGTGTCTGATGTAGAGCAGTCTTCTACTGGAAATGCATTAAATCTAAACTAACTAATGCTGAAACCTGTTCTCCAGTAAAATAATATAATTTCATTTCACGTTTTCCCCTTACTGAATATATGGTCATATGCTGATTACAGACTGGTTATGGTCTTCAGGTGAAATCTAGCCCTCTGTGGCAAGGAGCTGTGCCTGCAACGTACGCTCCTGAAACTGGAAAGCCTGCGTACAATTCAGTGTAAACGGCAGGATTTGCTCAGGACTAGTAGTAACAGAGATTCTTGGCTGAAGAATGAGACACTTCTCTAAAGCTCTGAAGATTTAAAAGGAAACCGTGATGTTATTCAGAGGAAGGGATGATGTTCTTCACAAGATCCTGGCTTAGAATTAAAACATAATCCTGGTCTTGGAGTCAGACCCTGTTCTACCAGGGAGTGCTTTTTCAGAGTAATTGCCAAATGGATGCTCAAATAAGGTAGCTTCTACCTTACTCTGAGGTGTTCAGATGTTTAAAAAAGGGTGTTAAATTTCCCATACCTTTTTCCAAAGATATTAGAATCTAACTACTGTGTTTAAATACTGTTCAATCTCAGCAGAGCAAGTTATTTCAGGTAATTAGAATTTACTGTGGCATTACCAGTATTTAGATTTGCTTGACCAGCATCACTAGGAATAAAGCCATGAGGTGTCCCGACCCTCTGTAATTAGTACAGGCTTTTTCCAGCTTTAAAGATGAGGAACTATTACCCTTTCCTACACCTTAACTACAGACACAAATGATCAGTTATTGCTGCCACCATCAGCAGCAGTAATTATTCAACACTGCTGCTTGTAGTCTTGCACAGAAGCCAGGCCGCTCAGGAAGGCTTCATGATAAGGATCTTCCAACATCAAGGAAGTCACTTTTCAAACCCACACACAAGTTACAGACTGAAAGACAAAGAACTTTTGAGAATGAGACATAGCAGTGTCAGGCATGAAGGTATCCTTGTGTTTCCCGTGGAGGGAGGGCAAGGAGAGAGGCGTGGGGGAAGACCTTGAAAAGTGAAGGAGTGAAGAGGACCCAATGAAGAAAGGGCTGACAGTGAGATGGTGGTGCAGGATTCAAACATGAAAGCCAGGCAGCTGGCACGAATTGCTCTTTGCATGAAAGGAGTCATGAGGCATGGAGCTAATGAGGATTAGACGAGTAGATGCCTCAGTTTGCTGTCCTGCTTCCTCTAAAACCACACAGGACAAGCACAGGCAGCATTGGTACAACCCAATCCTGTGGTTAAGGACTTGTGGCAAAAACTTTCAAAATGTTCTTCCAATTGCTCGTTACAAGAGAAACTGAAATTCTGATTGAGAATATTCTGTTGGCTATGTTTAATGGAGAGAGAGAGCTTGCCAGTTCTTCCATCAGCTGAGCGTTATACAGCATATCCTGGGGAATTTCCAATGGGAGCAGAAGTAGGCCAGCCAAAACACTGTAAATAAAACATGAAGGAAGATAAAAACCCCATCACTTGAAGGACAAGACTCAAGCTGCCTTTGTTACAACTGTGATATCAAGACTTTTCTAAACAAGCTTTTTCCCTTTGCTTAATTAGGTAAAATAATGTTGTGTTGGGTGTAGGAAGAGAGAAAATAGAGGATTCATTGTGTTTAAATCTAGACAAAAGGAACTGAATCCGCTGTTAAACAACAAAGCAGGTTTCTTAGTGAGTATTTCAGTGATGACAGTGAAAGAAAACTGTGGCAACCCGTCAGGCTCCAGAGAGAGCTAAGGGACTACACGCTAAGGGGATATTCTTTCTTCTCTTGACTCTACCAGATGAAGATGTATGCAAAGCTGTCGTGAAAACAGGGCAGCAAGTGAAAAGCTTATATAGCAAAGGTAATGTTTTCTCAGAAACATACAGGTCCGGATAAAGCAGTCAGACAGACTCCCAAATAAAGGTGTTGTTTAAAAAAATGTATTGGTTTTGCTAATAATAAATCAATGTCTTGAACACAGATAGACCGTGTGTGCTGTCGATGATTTTGAAAAGGAGAAATTCTTTTCACGTGAACCTCAGCTGATCTTTCTTAGCTTATGAAATATTTGTGAGTGCTGCTGGTAGTGTTTTGCCACACACAGAGAGACTGGAAGCCCCTGAACTGACAAAGAGGACACCGGCTGCCTCTTTGTTGCTCCTGGAGCACAATAACTGAAGCCATGGAAAATCTGTCTTCCTACAAATTGTCTTGTCAAAGGCACAGGCTCTTGCCTTTCTCAAGAAAGTGTAATTCGCAAAACGCTTTTAAATTGCAGCTTTTCATTTCTATTCACATTTAACTGACTCATCTGAAAGAACCGCTTACAAATAACAACTTATTTTCTTTCACAAATATACAGAGCACTAATATTTTGGCTTGGTTTTAGTGCTTTGTTCCTCTGAAAATACAAATGGAAGGGTTAAATTGAAACAACTATATGTCGATAAAGCCCCAGTGAAACTCATCATAACGCTCATGTTTATCTGTAAATTAAAAAGACTTGTAGACAATAATGTATTTTAATATAAAATCCCACCATTCCACTATCATGCTGTTCCATACTTTGCCTCTTAATTAAAAAAACAAAAGCATCTTCAAAGCTTCGTATTTTATTTTTAAAGCAAGTAAACATTTTTGCCGTCATCGAAAGACTGGAAAACAAATCTTTGTATTTTACAATATCAAATTTACCCTATAATAATTACAGAAAAGTGAAAGAAATGCTTCTTTCTTATCTTGGGTAAATTACTATAATCGGATTGAAAATGCAATAGGTTTTTCAGTATCCATTTTATCCAGCTCCCTCAGAACACTACCTTAGTGCTAATTTGAAGTGTCATTCCCAAATCACAATTTACTCAGAAAACTAATCTCAATACCAAAAAAAGATATAATTTTTGGAATAGTCTTTCCAGTGTGAAAATCACAGAAAATAGGGTTAGAATACAAACAATACCCGTATCTGTAATCTTCTATTATCATGTCAATTATCAGGCATTAGCAAATGCAACTAGAATTTTATTCAGCTCATGTTCCCATTGCTCAGGGCTGTGCATCTGACATTTGTGCATTTTGTCCATTCGTCTATAAGCTATTGAAGTGTTTCTTGATATAAAATGTGGGGTTTGGGTTTTTTTCCTTGGGGTGGAAAAATGGAACATAAATTATCTGACATTTTCTATAATAGCTATCAGATGTTTCATAGTAAACGGATTATATTAAACAATCAGAGGCTCTGAAAAACTCATCATCATGTCCATGAATAAGGACGGAGCCATAGACATCCTAAATTTAAAATATCAGAGGCACAGACACATCCTCTGCCAGCTGGCCATTTCTGTCCACAGTGCACATTTGCATTGCGACTGTGTATCAGATGGTAAACCAGGGAACCATCCAAACCACTCACCCTCTTTCTGGCCACGACAGATCCATCTCCTCACCCAGCATTCGCCTGTCTGCAACCCATGAGGCTGCGGGACGCAGGATGAGGAGTGAAGCAAACCACGGATGATGTTTTACAGTATCAAGGGGAATGCTGCCAGTTCTTTTCAAATCTTGTATTTTAACATTCATTTGGCACCATCCAGGTTTATTCATGCCCAATGAATAAAAAACCCAAAACCATAGGAAAACAAACATGTTTGCTGGTTGCCTTAATGTCTCTGGGGGCACCTCCCTGGTTTTGGTGCGCTGTGTGGTCTTCTGATTATGGCCAACAACATCCCACACCTGGTCTGAGCTCCCTGGTGTTTCCAGGCACAGATGATACGTGCTTTCACCTAATCTGCTCTTGGGACAAACCACTGTGATTGAGAAGACTGTGTAGTTTAACATGCTCTAGCCCACCCTTCTCAAAGACGATGGGAAAAAGAGAAAGGTCAAGCACCCTTCCTACATGGCTGCCCTATGCAAGTTCCCTGAGCTCCACAGAAGATGGGAGCTGCTACATGATTCTTCTGCATCCTGCACAACGTCCTTGACAGCTGGGGTGAAACTGTGGGGGACAGGCTGTGAAAGACCCCAAACCTAACATATTAAGGTCTTGGCCAGCTTCTGCTCAAAGCTGGGAACAGCAGCTCCCAAGTTGCAGTCTGCTTGGGGCATCTTCAAAGAACATCTGCTTACAGCTGGGAATAACAATAAAAATCATATAACTACTTTTCTGGAAGGCGTGAATTTTTTTTTCCCCTTTTTTCCTTTTTAGTATATTTTCCAGAGTTTTCAAACTCCTTTGTCTAGAGTAAGGGCAGTTTCTGCCTCTGGTAACTCAAAAGTCCACGACTCTGTACCAAGAATTAAGATTCAATCCTCAGGCTGTTCCAGGCTCAGCACATACAGATAAATGTGTTTATGGACTTCAGTGCAAAATACTGATGCGTTTCAAAGTTAAATTCCATCTTGGTGATTTTCTGAACTGGGATAAGACTGCTGAATTAATGTTGGAAGTAAATCTTCACCATTAAAGCCAGTAAGGGTACCCATAATTATATAAACATACTTCACAACATTTTTCCTTTCTTTCCATTAAAAAAAACCTTTGTGAGAAGTTGTTTTAAAGTTTGCAATATCTCAGTTGATTTTGATTTGTTTTCACAGTCCAACAGCATATTTTACATTCCTGGTGAAATTAGTAGCAGGTTTTAGCTATCTTGACATGGTGTCAGATGATCTTATTAATATCACTGTAGCAGAAAAATGTTTTATTTCAGGAATATGTTATCACTGTCATAAGAAATAGTATTAGCAAGCGGCGCTCTCAAAAATTTTAAGTAAATGCATGTGACTTCCTTCTTATTTTAAGCTTTCTTTGATTTTTTTTTTCCAGCTGACCACAGTTGATCTTTGAGATAAGACATAAGAAAGCTTCTAAATTGAGAAAATACATTATTGCTGAGCTCTATTGAGAGTATAAAGTGGGCAAAGAACTGTCATCATTTGATCATGCTGTTCATAAGAGAACTGTAAATCTTGCATATTTTACAAGATCCAATTTAATTAAAAAAATTAATAACACTTGTGAAAATCAAGATACGCATCTGCATAATCCCTTTATTTAACGGTCCAGTTTTGGTTTATTTCTTCTTCCTTTTCTTTCTTTCTCTCTCACATTTGCATGAGATTTTTTTCTGTATAGGCTAAAAATATTTTTTTCCCTTATTACTTCTTCATTTGCCTCCTTATTCTCTGATACGGTGCCCTTACTAGTTGGCAGGCTTTCTCTCCCACTTGTAAAGCAACAGGAACGTTAGCTAGCCTGCACATTCCCAGTACCTGATGAATTGGAAGCCACAATAAAATGACTTTGTGAAGGGCAGAGCTGCCTTTCACAGGTACACATGGAGAGAAACACAGGGAAAGCAAGAAGCACCTTTAGGCAGTAGGCTGGGACTTAAAATGTTACTTCTGACGCTGAATGGGAATTGTGTGCATGAAGGCATTCTGTTCCCTGAAATATGACTAATTTTTCAGCTGTGAAGAAATACGGGGATCTTAATTATGCATTCCTGGGGTCTGAGCAAGACAGACAGATTTGAAAAATGCCATCAAAATAAGTGAGATAGAGAAGCATTTATTGGAGAAGTCTTTATTTCTCTCCCTCCATCTCTTCCCTTACACATTGTCTAGGAACTTGCTTTGCAGAAATTCAAATTAACTTATATGTCCATTTATCTGTGAGGAAAAAAAAAAACCTGTGGAATTTTCTAGTGCAAATCTAGATCCTCATCTCATTTCTAGCAAACATAATCAAAACCCAGTGGCATTCCACTAAAACTAAGCTAGCTTTCTTTCACCTTCATAATCAAGCTATAAAAGACATAAAGCAATAGAGATGATCAAAATCAGCGCATCCTGCACAATGCTCTTTTTCAAGACTTCCATTGTGATTGAAACAAAAGGGGGTTGATTCGCACCTACTGAAGAAGAAGAAGAGCACATGAATTTAAAATCTTCACACCACCCACTTGGACCAGTGGAGCCATACTCGGGTTCTTCTGCAAAGGCATACTCTGCCATCCCTAACAGACCCTCCCACCGATGTCCCTGCAAAGCATATGAGGATGCTGCTGTAAAATATTGTCCTGGAGCATGTCCAGAGAAGGGCAACCAGGCTGGTGAAGGGGCTGGAGGGCAAATCATATGAACAGCAGCTGAGGGAGCTGGGGATGTTTATCCTGGAGGAGGCTGAGGGGAGATCTTATCACCCCTACGATTATCTGAAAGGAGGTTGCAAAGAGGTGGATGATGGTCTATTCAGCCAAGTGCCTGGTGATAAGACAAGGAGAAATGGCACAAAGCTGCACCAGGGCAGGTTCAGATTAGATGTTAGGAAAAAATTCTTCACTGAAAGAGTTGTCAGGACATGGAACAGGCTGCCCAGGGAGTAGGTGAGTCACCATCCCTGGATGTGTTTAAAAGACAGGTGGATGAGGTACTTAGAGATATGGTTTAGCATAGGACAGGAACGGTTGGACTCGATGATCTTAAAGGTCTTTTCCAACCTAGTGATTCTATAATAGCTAGCTAAACTGGGGCGTACCAAGAGCTCGCTTGGCTACATGCTCCATCTGCTGCCATCTTTAACATTGTTTTCCTCTCTCACAGTCCCAGCAAGTAAACTTTTTAGTTCCCAGACTAAGCTCTGACCTCCTGGTCAATCTGGACAGAGACAGAGAGGCAAAGGCAGTAAGTCTGGGCTGGCGGGTGAAAGTCCTGCTCGGTTTCCTGCGAGAAAGCACCATCTGCTCTTTCAGCAAGGAAACACTGCAGCTTGTAACTTATTTTCATCTCAAGTCTTGATACGCTGCATAGGCCAACAGTACATACAGGGGATATCACGCTGCTACCAAGCTGTGCGTGATCCTCTTCTGATGAACGGCCAGAGCTAGAAAGAGACCAAACTATGTAATGTCTGGGCAACTCCAGGACAAGCAGCACCTCCCTGGTGATTAATGCAATACCTTTGCCAAATGTTTCATCTACTATGGAACAGAATCTTTGGAAAAAAACCAAAAAGTCACTCTTTCCTGTTCTCCTGTAATACAGTCACCTCGATGGTCATCCCTAATTCCCTGGATCACCCTGCAATACCTTCCTTTCTCCAGCACAACTGGAGATTCTGGAGGTGCTTTTCATCATGAACTCCCATGACAGCATGCTGGTTTAGCTGACTAACCACTGGTTAGTTGACTAATCACAGGTGTCTAGTGCCACTTTAGATGCTATGGAGTATCTGGGAGATCTGAATGAGTCTGACAGACAGCGCATGGGATTCCCAGGAGTGCTGCACCTTTTTTGGGGCAGTGCCTTAAATGCAGATAGGCATTGTAAGATGGCACCATATATTTTAAAGTAACAGGCATCTATTATAATATTGAGATACCCAAATTTGATGCTAAGTAGAGAGCAGGGATGTTGTTCTAACCACTACCAAAACAGGCACCCGGTGTGCAAGGTAGTTGTCATAATTTTCAGTATCTAACAGTAGGCAGGTTTAAGTGACGGATTGTGGAAAAGCACTTAAGGAGTCCTGAAGTACGTTACAGCCCTTGTACTGACAGTGAGACCCAGTGAAAAACAATTCCTCCCAGTAACGGTGGAAATGCTTCATGCTGAAAAATGAACTTGTTATCAGCACAGAAGATGTGATAGTCTACCCATGTCTCAAAGAGCGTTTGCTATACAAAACTTCCTGTGTCTCCTGCCAGGAGACCAACCAACAGTTCCAGGCCAGAAATTTCTGAGAAAGTACCTGCTGCTCTCAACTGAAATGTGACAATATCACAAACCTACCGCCTAGAGATCGGCCAGATACTGCTAAACAATATTGTCCTATCCGCATATGGCACTATCTCTGCGTCTGGGCTGTCGAACCCTTCTGCAACTTTCTTCATATTAAACCTGTTGTTCCAAAAACACAAACACAAGACACTGCAAAAACAGATGGTGAAACACACTGGAAGCAAAATACTCTTTTACAAGTACAAAACTCTGTAAGTCATGGCTAGTACCCAACTTGTTTTTATTAGGGAACTGCCTCAAATTTCAGTCTTCCCAAGTAGAACAACAGGAGGATCTGCAAAACAAAACTTTTGGTCTTGAGGACTTGATACCCCACTATGTGTTCCCTGGAGGCACCATTTCAGACTAGCTTAGGGCTGGCCCTACCTACGGAATGCCCATTCACACCTGGAGCACGGCAGGTGCAACCCTTAACTGCACCTTCCAGTTCAATTTTCTCTTTAGTGAATTCGGTGCATGTTCACCAAAAATACCCCATGATGTTAACCAAAGCACAGCAAGTGGTGACAACCTGGGGATTCACTTTGGACCAGGAAACCATTTCTGAGCTTAAATGCCAACTTTCAGAGGGACAGTCTCGTCTGAGAGCTTCTCGCTCTCTCTCCGAGGGCTGGATGAAAACTCACTATCATCAGAGGGCTGCTCAGCTGCCTGTCCTCTCTGGGGAGATAAAAGTTTTCTTCAGAATAGTGACCTATTTGTGAAAAAGTTTTAATTCAGTTAATTCCAGCCAAAACCTATGCTGTCAAGAAATATCAAATCTATAGCAAGGGAAAAAAATCCCCAAACCAAGAAACCCAGACCTCTGCAGGCTACAGTGAGAATAAGTGATTTTACCTTTGCTTCTACTAAGCTGTTGGCATTTTTCTGTTGTACCTTCTCTTCTGAACGGACAAAATAAAATCAGCACAGAAGGAGATGCAGAAGACTCTTCTGCTGCCCAGTGCCTCTGAAGGGCAGAGAGGGCTGGGAAGTTAACCACAGGCAGAGTACCACTGACTCGCTCCCAGAAAGCCTACCTTTTTATTGGTATTCCTGGCTGCTCCTGGCTGTAGTAACTGATCAGGGAAACTGCACAGTTCTGAAGAGCAATTCATCCTGTCTGAATGGCAGGTATTCATACTGGAGAGGATTTATTTGTGCCCATTCATATCCTCATTCAAAAGCGTTTCTTCATCTCTAAAAGGCATTCTTGATAAGATCATTAAAAAGCAAATAATCAATGCTTAAGTCATTTACTTCAAAGCTCAATCAAAAACTACAGAAGCAGGTAAATTATTTGAACATTTATCTCCATCTCATTTTGTTATTTGCACTTATTTCTAGCTCCAGAAGCAACTGTGAAACCGAGATTTTAAGGTACATCCTTTCCTGCCAGAGACCAAGTTTCTCTTCATTTTCTATTCAACTTCTCATCCTGAACTCAGGTTAGACTCAGCTCTTCCCCAGGGATTGAGGACACACCTGCCTGATAAAAGAAAGCACTGAGGGCAATATTCATGGGCTACTTCACCTCTTTGGAGAAGGGAGCAGGTTCACAGAGTGCTTAGCATTTGATAAGAGAATGCCTTCAAAGAATGTTTTGCTATTCATCAGTTAATTTTTGCAAAGGACTTTGAAGATGGAAATCATTTTTCAAATAATAAGTGTTATTGTAAGTCACTATGAGGCAAGGAGTGCTCAAACTCAGGAGCAGGGAAGAAGGCTGGAAAATACTCGATGCAAACCTGAGTTAAGGAGCAAAAAATAACTATCAGAAAAAGAGGGATTGGAGGTAGCTAATATCATTTCAGTAGGAACTGTTCCCAGATCCCAGTGCAAAGGGAAGAGAAGGAGGGAAAAATGAAAGACAACTGCAGTCAGTTAAGCCTTGCAGAGAAAAGATAAGGGCAGCAGAAAAGAAGAATGATTTAATGCTAGCTAAAGTGATTACAGAGAACAAAAGGGCTCTTATAAATATACTGCAGCTGTGAAGAGGGAAGAAATATCAGTGAGAAATTATGTCTGTTAATAAATAAGGAGGGAAACAATACAAAAGCTTACCATAAAGTGGCTGAGCACATGATTGCTATCTTAAAAATCCCAAGTTATTGATAGACAAATATTTTTCTAAGAGGTATGGGTAATTGTGAAATTCGTAGATTCTTGTAAATATTACTTCCAATAAGTGAAAAAAAAAAAGTGTGTAGAAAACATAAGTAAAAAGCCTCACTTAAGCCAGTGACCTAACAATAATTTCAGTAACCTAATTTATTTTTCAATATGTGTTGTTTGGGGTTTTTTTTAGCACTACAAAACTGGACAGCACCCATGGAGCAATGATTTTGTTTAAACCTTCTGGCATAGAATAAAAACATCAATAAAAAATACATATGAACAAAGAAAAACAGCAGCTCATCAACAGACAATATTGCATGTCACCTCATCTCATTTCCACTGTAACTCCATTGCCACTGTAAAACACAATCAGTTTTCAACAAGAGTCCTTGGAACCTGTCACTGAAATCCTTTCAATCAGGTCTTTCAATACAGATTAAAACTAAACCAAAGGTGTAAATGTGCATTTGAAAAGCCCTGACGTGAGAATGTAATATTGGAAATTTAAAACATTAATAGTTTTGAAGATTCAGCTGCCCAAGTGAATTCAGATGACCCTCTCCCCTGGACCACAAGCATGGTGTCACATCAGAAAGCCAAGATTTGACCAGGTTTTGTGTCTGCCACTTGGTAGCCAGATGCTACCACAGACTAAAACATGCAGAGGATTTCTCCATCCAGTGGATAGACAAATTTCCCATGCTGCTTGCCCATGGGTGCAGCCAGCTCTCTGGCTGTGCCAGGTATAGAATCATAGAAACACAGAATGCTCTGGGTTAGAAGGGACCTTAAAGATCATCAAGTTCCAACCCCCACTAGATAAGGCTTCCCAAAGCCCCATCTAACCTGGCCTTAAACACCTCCAGGGTTGGGGCTTCCACAACCTCTCTGGGCAACCTGTGCTAGGGCCTCACCACCCTCACAGTGAAAAATTTCTTCCTAAGGTCTAACTTAAACCTGCCCTCTTTCAGCTCGAATCCATTGTCCCTTGTCCTATCACTACACTCCCTGATGAACAGTCCCTCTCCCACTTTCCTGTGGACCCCTTCAAGTATTGGTAGGCCGTAATTAGGTCTCCCATGCTGTAATTATGCCAAGGGACGGGCACACACTGCCTGCCTCGCAGCAGCTCTGCCAAGCTGCCTCTGTAAGTCACACACTGCGGGATTTGCAGATACAAAGCAGGAAATACAGCTCAATACACCTTACATGATGCCTCTCAGGCAGCAAAAAGATATGAGTAGTTACCAGCAAAACATTGAAATTGCAGGTGACTGCTGCTGACCCTTGGTGAAGAGGCATAATAGGGAAGCTTCAGGAAAATCAGAAGCTTTCTGATTTTCACTCATTCATTCATTCATTCATTCAGAAAGACCCAAATATATCAGAAATTACTTGAAGCTGTTAAGACACTGAATTCTGCCCACATAGGGAAAGATGTGACCAAAAAGCACGATAAACCAAAATAATATAAAAATATTAGTTTACTTTAGCTCAATATAATGATCACCCAGAACTGAACTCTGATTTGTAAAGGCAAGTAGGACAAACTATAGAACATACAACATGATTAGCATACTTCCAAAATGTACAGGAAGCCATTCATCGCTGAAACAAAGGCTCCAACTTGGGAAATACTCAGACGCAGCAGTGGTGTCCTGGGTCAGAACTCAGTTCAGACAGTGGGGAAATTATATTCAAACTAAAGACAACCAAATAAGCTGAAGCCAGAATAACCCCTGACATCTGTATGCCTGAATTGCTATGATTAATTATTAAAACTCCTTTCACATTGCCTGAGTGTCTGTAAAAGACCTCAAAGGGCAGAGGAAAAGAGACTCCCTTCCCAAAAGCTCCCAGTACATCTTGACCATGAGGAGCTGCCAAGTAGTGGCAAATGAGTGACGGACAACGTGATAAAGGGAAACCCATGAGGTGCCCCTAGTCAGGGCATGGAAGGAAGCATGACAAAAAAAAAAAGTAAGTCTTTCTTCTTTTGTCTATGCAAAAAAGCAGCAAGGCTTCTTATGAATAGGCACCATCAACAACAACAAAGTCAAGGCACTTGCAACCTAGGTCAAGGGGAGAAGGCTGGGTGAGAAGGAGAAAGAAGAGTTCCAGCGGGAGCAGTGTCTGAGCAGAAAGATACAGGAGTAGGATAAAAAGAAAGGGAACCTACTTGGCTAGCAGAAGAGTTACGGGAGGCCTGAAGACAACAGAACAAGAAACTTAAACTAGAGGCAGTCAAAGGTGTCAGCTCAAGGATTCGGAGAGGGAGGTAATAAGGTCATCATGACAGGCAAGAAAAGGGATGCTGATGGCTGCCTTTTATGGGGCTTGAAGTAGGAGGTGGAGGTGTCAGCAGAGATTACAATGAGTGAAACAGAAGGCAACGCATAGATCTTATTTTTACTGTTTCAATAGGGACAAAAGGCCAGCCAGGGTAAATGTTTTTCAGGAGTAATTATCAGGATTTAAACAGACTCCAAATGTGCAGGCCACAGAGGCGGTGGTAATGATGCATGGTTGCAGATATAACACTGGTAGAAGAGAGAAAGGGAACTTCATTGTGTTTCCTGAAGTTAGGTTTGGGGAGGGGCTTGTGCTTCAGAAATAGCAGTAACAAAGACAGGCCCACACTCATGCCAAGCCTGAATAGACCTAGATATGTGGATGTGGCAGGCTGCCCACAAAAGTTCCCAGGGAATAGTACAAGAAGCCTATTCATGAACCTTGACTGTTTACCCACACACGTGCTGCCTGCTGCTGTCATTTCAAGAAAGAGCATCGGCAGAAACTGCTGAAGAACATCAGAGAAAAAACACCATGTGAGAAAGAAAATTCTGGTAAGAGGAAGGATACTTGACTCAGCACCTCATGCTGTCTGCAGACTTATTGAGGGTGTCCTCAATCCCCTCTTCCCTTTGGGCCAGGCCATCCAGCTAGTTTTTTACCCAGCAAAGTTTATGTCTGTCCAAGGCATGGGCAGCCAGTTTCTCCAGCAGGCTGCTGGGGGAAAGGTGTCAAAGGCTTTACTTAAGTCCACATAGACAACATCCACAGTCTTTCCCTCATCCAATAAGCAGGTCACCTTTCCACAGAAGGATATAAGGTTTTCAAGCAGAACCCATGCTGACTGGGCCTGATCACCTGGTTGTCCTGTCAGACTGACAGACCTAGGGTTCCCTAGACCCTCCTTCTGGCCCTTCTTGTAGATAACTGCCAGTCAATTGGAACCTCCTCAGTTATCCATGACTGCTGATACATGATGGCAAGTTGCTTGGTGAGCACTTCTGCCAGCTCCCTCAGTACCCTCAGGTGGATCCCATTCAGCCCCACAGACCTGTGTGTGTCTAAATGGAGTATCAGGTCACTGACAATTTTTCCCCTTGGATCACAGGGTCTTCATTCTGCTCCCCTTCTATGCCTTCCAGCTCAGGGGGCTGGGTACCCAGAGGTCAACTGGTCTTGCCATTCAGGGAAGCATCAAGTACCTCAGCCTTTCCTCGTTCTTTGTCACTGTTTCCCCCTGCATTAAATAACAGATGGAGATTGTCCTCAGCCCTCCTTTTGTTGCCAATGTATTTACAGAAATACTTTTTATTGTCTTTTACGCCCATAGTCAGATTAAATTCTAGTTGGGCTTTGGCCCTTCTAATTTCTCACTGAATAACATCACGAAGAGAACAAGTGATGTAAATATGAGCTGGTGCTCTGGCTGAGGGTCAGTGTAGGTGGAATGCACAGTGCTATGATCAGGAGGACACTATAAAGCTCAGCTGGCATGTAGGAAACATTGCAAATACCTCTAACTTGATTAAGCTGTGGTTGAACTAACTATAAAGAAATCTGTTGAAAGAACCTTCAGGAAGATACAGAAAATATACTAAAATCTGCCTTTTTCTTCACACAGGTTTTGAATTTTAGTGCTGTTATAAGGTTGAGATTTAGCTTTCAAAGCCTTGTTTTTAAATGCTGGTTGGTAAAAGCCAAGAACTTTAAATTACGAATTCACAGAATGATCTTTTCCTGTCTAGTGAAAGTTAATTGCTTAACAGAACACCAAATTTCTCTGGCAATCCTCTCTGGACATTTTATCATAGTTGCTCCATTTTTTTGAGCACCACCCACCCCCTTCCAGGAACTAGCACGCAGACATTTAATTCTGCAAATAATGACTAAGTGAAAATCAAATAACGTGTTAGCATCCCAAGTGCCCCTGACGCACATTGCTCTGGACAGAAGGGAAGATGTTGATCAGGGACTTGATGACTGCATTTTGTCCTCCTGTACATTTCCATGAGTTGGACTCATCTTTTGTAACTTCAGGGCAATTGGCTTGCCTACAGTGGAAGAACTGCAGCATCTCTAGAAAACCACCACTGCAAGCACTCACCATTTCTTATCGAATCCATACATGGGAAGAGCTTCACCTCCTACTTGAAAACTTCATTCCCTTAAAAGTATACATTTCTCTCTTGAGATGTCAGATGCATTATTAAGCCTATTTATAGACAAGTAAAATGAATAGCAGATGGCCTGCACAGACTAGGATTTTCAGGCATGCTGCAACCCATAATGTCTTGTCTTCAACTGGGCTAATGATGACCAGGAACAGCCATCTGTGACCTGGAACACGCCTCTCCAAATTAGTAATTGCAGCAGCAGTGCTGGCTAAGAAGTATCGATTAGAAATCTGGATGGATTATTCCAGTTTTGACCAACCCGGAGGGAGCCACACCGCAGGGTAGTGGCGCTGCTGGGAACTGAACTGATTCTGGCAGGTTCTCCCCTCCTCTGACTCACAGATGACTCTTCTCATTTTCCCAGGTTCCTGTAGTTTTTTTTTCCTGCCAGCAAAATAGCCCATAATAGTATGCTTATTGACTGGATAGGTTTAAACATCTTTACTAGTAAAGTCCCCTAAAAGTAGCTGTTAGTTTTAACTAACATAACTAAAGTTGGGGTTTTTTTTAATGCCAAGGTCAATAGTTGCAACGAAGGAGAGAACAAAACCTTTTGAACAGCAGCATTGAAGTTTTAAAGCAGAAATTAAAATGCTAATTTGAGCATAGCATCTTTCTTTTTATTGTTATTCCACTTGCACACAACCCCCCTAAATTATAACTTGTGTACAGGGGAGGCATTAATAATTAACTTATTTTCCTGACACGTTTATTTTTGCATCATATCTATATATTCCCTTAAGTCTGATATGTTGGTGCTGTACGGTACACCAAGGCAGATTGATACAGAAGGCTGGGGAGGGTAGGGCTGGAACAAGGCTTATAGTCACATTTTTGTTATGGGGAACAGAGGGAAGAGCTGATCTGGTTCATCATTTCAGCCAGCTTTTTAGTACTTTTTATCTTTTTAGAAAAATCATAATTACCACTTAGAGGAAGACAGTTGTAAATGGGGAACACTCATTTCACCGACTTACGCCTTTCAGAGACACTTTCTGGCATCATGACTCTCAGGTTGCTCTAAAAAGACCCCAAGGAGTTCATTTATTTACCATCAAAGCTAAAGGAAGAAAGCTAGGGAAGCAAAAGCCAGTCTTTGCTTAAAGGGACAAAACATGAGCTTCTCTAGATTTGCAAGAGAGAAGCACAAAGACCCTTGTCAAAAGTCAACTCAGACATGGCCTAGAAAAGAAAAATGAGGGATAGAGAAAGGACTTATGCATGCAAGTAGCTATCAAAAAAAACCACCCTAGAACACCAAAACCCACCCAAAAAAACCCCTAATTAAACTGACTTGTTCTCTTTTCAGTTATTTGCAGTAAAAAGTTCTCCCAACTAGGGGGCTTCAACATCTTTTCTCCCCTCCCATCTCAAGTGTAACAGTCCGTATGATATTCCAGCCCTGGAGATATTTAATACCACTGAAATCTACCAGGACAGGAGTTGATCAGAAAATCTATTGCCCCAGTTCCCCAATTCCAGACATTGTCCATTTTCCAGAAAGAAGAGTACATGTTTCCTGCTGCTATGAGACTGGTAAGAAAAGTAGGTTTTATCAAGAAATATGATGGCAAAGAAAACTAGCAGTGTTATCCATCACTGCCAATTTCAAGCTCGTAAAAGCGTTGAGGCAGGTTCTCCATATTGCAGTCAAACTAATGAAACGTTTTTGGAGCTAAAAATTAAAGTTTCCCGCATTTATTTTTTGATGTTTATGTTACCAAAGTTTCTCTTGGCCTTTACTGACCATCTTGTCTGATCATTTACTTCTATGTGCTGAAACTTTCAAAATCTCAGCATTTCAAACCTTGTCAGCATCACTGTATTATTCTTTCCTCTTTTCAATGAAAGAAGCAGCAGCCAAGGAGGGGCGAACATCTGAGGAGAAAGTGCCTGTGTTGTGCTTATAACAAATGGACTTGGTGAGGTTGTCTCTGGCTGGTTTTTTGATGTGTCTGTGGACCACGTACTTAATTTTCCAGCCTTCACTGAGGGCTGATTTTTGGAAGTCCTGACAAGGTGGGTGCTGCTGACTAGCCAGAAGGGCAAACTCATTCAAATGCAAACGTGAAAGTTAAGATGTGATATCTATACAGTACCCAGCTACTAAGTCTCCAGATCATGAAGAAATCCAGGTAGTTTGTTGGCAATTTGTTGGAAGCAGCTGAAAACCATTTCTCATAAAATTCAGGGGATATATTACCTCACTGAGAGATTTATTCACTTCAGTTACAGGGAAAGGCTGGATTTTTTTTCTGCCTCTCCGCTTGCTGCCTGGGGAGGCATCCATGCTGCACCACATTTTCTAGATGGATCTGGTTAGTTATGTTACTTCATGCTGTGTCTTAATGTGTAATTCTTCAACAGTCTGCTATCACCCCTTTTTTCTCTTGTACACTGATGATACCTGCATTGCTACTTTCCTGAACGCAATAGAAGACTTCTGCAGGGATTTTCATCTGCTGGAACCAACTCGACGGCAAGACTTTGCTTCCCACCTCTCCCCACCCTGAGTATAATCTAGGTCCTTCAGTAGAGATACTGACCGGCACATGAATTATGTGCAAAGTTCACAAGAATCACAAGGCCTTTAAGATCATTGAGTCCAACCGTTCCTGTCCTATGCTAAACTATAACCCTAAGTACCTCAACTGCCCTTTTTTAAACACATCCAGGGAAGGTGACTCAACCACCTCCCCGGGCAGCCTGTTCCAGGCCCTGACAACTCCTTCAGTAAATTTTTTTTCCTAACATCTAATCTGAACCTGCCCTGGTGCAGCTTTGTGCCATTTCCCTTTGTCCTATCTCCTGTTACTTGACTGAAGAAACCATCAGTTCAGACAGCTGAGGAAGTTTTGCTGTCATTTCAACAAACCTATTCTAATTCTGGAAAAGATTCACAGCAGCCTCTGATCAGGTCCTCCCTTGGCATGGAGGCTCAGCTCCATTTGCTGAAGCCAGGAGAACTCTGGAGAATAATCTTGCTTCTCTCTGGCAGAATGAAAATTACGGACAGGGCAAGCTAATCAGATGAGATCGCGTAATAGATGCAGCTCCTCATACAAATGATACCACATCATATGCCCCTTAACAATTCAAGTTAGGCTGATGTTGATCCTGGGTAACATCACACAACAACAGATGGGCAATGAAATCAGTATGCTGTCATGTTTGCTTCTTAATTTATTTTTATTATTGTGAATCAGCTGGTTTATGACAGACAGCAAACTTGATACTGTTCTCTGGTGAGATTACTGTTTCTTTGTGAAGGGTAACTATGTTGGTAAAGAGTCTTTCACAAAGTACTTCATTCAGGATTATTTAAAAAAACACAATCATATGCAGATTTCCATGACACTTACTGACATATAAATCAATAATCACTGTAAATCAGGAACTGTGATTTCTGTGAGGGCATTTTCAATGAGATGTTCCTGTTCTCAGTCTGACACCATTTAACACTTTTATCAGTGGTCTGAGAGAAAATATAGTCTTTATCCAAGAAAAGTTCACAGGCCATATAACAGATGAAAGGGTGAATGATGACAGAGACAGGCTGACCTACAGAGTGATCTGTTTTGCTTGGTAGTTAGTTGAGGCTCCCAAAGGGCTTTTAATACCACAATACCAAGTCATGGCAATGACAGGAAAAAGAGAAAGAAAAAAAGCATCCATGTCTATAGAACAAGGAGCTTTGTCATGGTAAAACTTCCTCAGAAAGGGATTTAGAGGTCACCAAAGTGAGTTTGAAACCTGTAGCTAACAGGAACCGACATTCCTCTTCCCACTTTCCCCGAAATGGGAAACCGTGTTACAAGTCTACTAAGAGACCAGGGACGAGTCATAAAACAAAATCTGCACAGTAGAAACCCTGCTTAAGTGATTATCAAGCTGTTTAGCTATGCATTGACTCCTTGATCAAATGGCATGAAGATCTTCTAGACATGCAACCTGTCAGGCTTCCTTCCTGGGCAGCACCAGCCACGGCTGTGTTCCCAGTCAACCACTGGTCCAGCCTGGGCACTGCTCAGAAAACAATCCCTACAAGGTTAATGAACAGGAAGGATCCCATCCATCACTTTTAATTACTGGTGAAAAAGTCCTGGGAACACACCCATATTCAGGCTTACTCCAGCTCAGCAATAGTGACTGATAAAACTCCTTGGCTCCCTATCTGAAAATTATCAACAGGGACAGTTTAAAATCCTCCCCAATTACTGTTGAAAAGGAAAATATTTTGCTCTCATTCTTTCTTGATATACATGTATCGTTTGGCTTTTTTTTTCATTCAGAAGAAAACATTTATTGAATATTTCCCCGAGTTGAGCACTTTTCTGTACAACTGTTTGAGATTTTCTACTCTTTCTATACAGTAATAAAAAACCCCTCTTTGTTAGAGGATTTTTTCATCCTATTGTGCCTTGAAAACACTGTGCTGTTCTTACCTCTGCTGGGCATTGATTTCTTCTCATTTAGGTATTCCTGCTTCCCTTTTCAACGCTCTGCTCTTCCTAACGTTGAATTTCTACCAACATACTTATTTTTCATTTCATAACACACAAACAATGGACTAGGTGACCTCTGGAGTTGGCTAGCAACAGAACATAAATATTCCATGGCTTTATGACCCTACACATATGCATACATATAAATAAAATGGACCTGTTAATGTGTGCATGCAAACTTTAATTAACTGTTAACTTTGCTTCTTTCCCCTGTGTACCAGGCTGTGGGTGGATAAGCATGCTCAAGCATTTAGTAAAATGTACTAGGATTTTAAAACAATCTGAATGCTCAGTGAAAGTAAGTTTTTCCTTGGAGCTTAATGAATATTATCAGCTTTGTGGCCCTGTTAAAAGCCCAAGTATTTATACACTTATATACCATCCTCAGATTTACCATGAGGTTTATGCTTTCATCATATCGGTAATGTGCAAATGAAAATGATTATTTGTATCTCACCAACAACTGCTTTTGTGATGAGTTAATCTTTTTTCTGCAAAGGGCAGCCAGCCTCTGCCACAGCCACATGTAAGCAGGGAAACTGCCCTTGGTTTTCAAAGAGAGGAGACATCAAAGCTCTCCATGGACTCTTCAGCCAAGTCGATGATATTTTCCAGGCACACGCATGGCCGCACAGTTCCCTGAATCATGTGCCTCTTCTTTCTGCCATTGTCAGGATTTGCTGAAGCAGAGGAGACCCGCAGCACCCCATATCCAGCCTTCTCCCCAGTGCCCTGGTCATGCCCTCTCCCAGGTGCCAGCTCCCACCTGGCTGCAGGCTGCTGGTGCCTGCCCACCCCAGCTCTGCTCCCCAGTGGGTGCTGATGGGGTCCTTAAACCAGCACAGCAAAGCGTGACTTGGAGAGTTGCAAAGGCTTTCCTTAGGCAATTAAATGCTATCACCCCACGTCTGGGACTAGTAGCAGAGGAACTCTGCTCTGTAGTATTTAGAAATTTCAAGGACAAAGCTCACAGACATGTTCCTTGAGCCTTGGCTGCTTGTGCCGGAGCGAGGCTTTTGTACATATACTAAAAAGAGATGCTTAGAGAGGATCTTCCATCACATCCCCCAGAGCTGCATGGTGGTCTGTAACAGCCAGGCTTGGGACAACACATGCATGACACATCCCTAGGCACTGAAGATGCAAGGTCAGCAGTGATTTGGAAACAGGCCATATAATTTCTGGCACCAAGCACTAGCATCCTCTCTCTCAGCTTGAAGCTTGGGAGCTGATCTGATGATGTTGTATACAAACACTTTAGCAGAAAGTCGGCTCCTGATGGTAGAGAGCACTTTAGTTTCAGAAACAAAAGAACAGCAAGGTTTGGCTGCTGGAAGCAGAAGCTTGAAGAAATTCAAAGCCGCAACAACGTGGAGCAGATTTCATACTGAGGAGGACTAACCACTGTGGCAACGTACCTAGGGACCTGGCGTATGCTCTGCCTTTTCAAGTCTTTAAAAATCAAGCTGAGGATGTCTTCCTAAAATCCATCCTCCAGATCAGCCAGAAAAGATTAACTTTATATGGAAACAACGGAACGAACAGCTAGGCCATGTGCATGCAGAGGTTAGGCTACCTGATTGTAGCAGACAATCAGGTAGGCACTTCTGGCCTTAAAATTGAATTTCAGATCATTTCCCGTCCTATTTTACATTTTGTGATGACTTAAAAATGTAATTTCTCTTGGCTTAAGAAAGGCAATACACATACCCACATGCTTCGAGTGAGTTTATCTAAGGCTTATGTTTGTAAACCAGCCTTAATCTGAATTACATTATATAAAATCTGTTCAACATTCAAATATTCAGATGCTACTATTTGAATGAGAATTTTGCAACTCTGCAATAATGCTGTGCTTCCATTTCCCTGTATATTTTCAGTGACAGTATTTAAAAGGCTACCTGCAAAAAACCAGCTTGAAAATATTATTCTCAGTGAGAAACTAAGGTGGAAGAACTATACAAAATCTTTCAAATTCCCTTTGACTTTATCTTGAAAGAGATAAAATAACAAAAGAATAGTAAGCAGGCTTTCAAAGACAGAAAAACACCCTTTTTCCACAAACAGTTTTACAAGGTCATTTGAAAACCAAGTGCCCTATGAAAATGCTTCACGTGCTTTTTGAAGTACTTTCATTTTTGTAATCATACATTTAACACAACCTGCAGTACATCTTTCAGTGAGTATCCTTCCACATATTCTGTTGGCATGGAATTAATCTGTCTTACATTTACATATCGAACACAATGATTTATACCAACTGGAAGTATATGTTAATTATCCAATAAATATAAGCTCACTGGATTGCTGTGTAATGTAATTTCTGCAAAAATGCATTCCCCCTCGCCCAAAGTAGTTAGTAGACTGGTCATTTGTTACGTCATGAAATGACAGCAACGTTACAAAGGAGAGCTAGAAAAAAAGAGATGCTTTACTGCACATACTTGTAAAATGATCCAGCAAATGTTTGTCTTTTTTTTTTTTAATTACCACGTTTTATAAAGAAAGCATTTGCATTTCTTGCTAAGCAAACAGCATTTTTTCCACACATCCTCTGTGGATATTTGCCACAACACAATTAAATTCGCAAATTGCAGTGGCTTCTTTTTCTTTTTTTTCCCCTCTGTATATATGAATTTGAATAAATGAGAAAGCGAGATCAGTACTTTGTAAAAAATGCAGACAGTAACATCTAAATTATCACAAGTCTGAAATATTAAAGTACTGAATGTTTGTATTTTAAAGATTTTAATCCAAACCCGTGTTTGAAATCTACCCCTGCTGGTACTTTCATCACCCTCCACAAAGGATATTGTAAAATGGAAATCGGGTGGTTTTTGTGGTCTGTGGGCAGGTTGATGGTTTTGGGAAGAGTAGCAGACTCTTCAAAGCCCTACTGGAGAAGAGCCTTCAGGGCGCACACATCTGCCTCTCTGCCCCTTTCAGGAGGCAGAGGCACTATTCTGTGCTCTGCAATATTAAGATTTAGACAAACATACATTTTGACTTTGTACTTTTAAAGAACTGGCAGAGCACTCGGAGTGTAAGAACAGGTGCTCCTTAGTTTTTGTTTGAAATGGTAAGAAAACCTACCAAACTCATTGTTAAAATATTCACTGAAACATGAAGAAACCTGTTGTCCTACTGTTGCACACAGATTGAGCCTGTCACTTATACTTGTACCTACCTGAGCAGGCAAGCAACCAGAACATCTCCATAAATAAGAGCCAGAGTCTCCAAGGCATGGCTGCTCAAACAATGGTTTCCAAAGTGAGTTAAACTTCTTTGGACCTCTCTGAGGTCCGGAGCAGAAAGAGCGAGAGACGAAGTGTTTGTTTGCTTGAGAATGAAACAAGCCCAAGGAAGGAGCAGCTGGATATACGTCCGTGCTGGACAAACAGCTCTGAAAAATCCCATCTGTCTAAATATCCTCCCCATACAGCAAGAATCAATATGTGCTGACTGCTGTAAGTACCTGCACATACTTCACGTACTCCAGAGATGATAAGAGCATGTCAGTAAAAATGACTCTGTTTGAGCAGTAGGACTGAAGGTGACACTGGGTACAAGCGATGGATTCAAAAACAACTTTGCTTTTCCCCTCATCCTGGATCAAGGATGCTTCTCAGAGAAGGACTCTATGACTATGTCTTCCCCTTACTGTTCCCCTTACTGTTTGAAATTCTTGTGGTCTCCTGATTGCTGGGTCACTTTTAGTTAGATAGCGTGCAAAAAATGTTTCTGATGTAGTTCATGAACAGTCAAAGGTCTTTGTCCTGCCACAAGAAATTCAACCTCTGTGCAAGATGAGAAAAGGGGAAAAAAAGAAAAATAGAGTAACAGAAATGAACATAAAGCACAAAGTGTTCTTGGAAGATGTGAGTTTTGATAAAGGAAGAAGATTGCACTGGGTCGCACACAGAGCAAACAGAGACACAAACACTAGGAAATGTGCTGTCCCTTGTACATCCGATGATGAAGTTTGTGATGGTCCTTAGAGCCAGAGATAGCGTACTCCACTGTCCCTGCAGAGAGCTCCATCTCCTGCTGAGATGAGCCGTGCTCTGCCTCAGACAGTTTTACAGTGCCTGAGAGTCTTGACAAATCCACTCCTTCAATTTTTTCCCTGCTGCCTGCATTTTCCTACTCCTCTAATTTTCCTTCAGTAATAAATTCATTAAGTGCAGCAATATAATCAGCATCCAGGGGATAGAGAGCGAAGAGGGAAGGATCCTACATGACAACTGTTACCATTCTGTTTAAATGGGCGGTAGGATTGTACTCAAATACCACTGCTGTGGGCTTGCTACAGCAATGTATTAGCAGAACAGGATGAGGTGGAAAGGCCACCTTTACCTCCTCTGTCCATAAGACTGTTATGAAGTAATGCATGGTAGTTTTGCGTGGCTGGGTTCTGGTGGAGGAGGGGGGCTGCAGGGGCGGCTTCTGCAAGAAGCAGCCAGAAGCTCTCTGCAGGCCCCACAGAGCAAACACCAGCTGGCTCAAGGCCGGAGTCATTGCTGACCAAGGCCGAGCCCATCAGCGACGGTAACAGTGCCTCTGGGAGTCCCATTTAGGAGGAAAAAATCAAGCAGCCACCTTTTGCCCCCAGAGAAGGGAGTGAGAAGATGTAAGAAACTGTGCAGACACCAAGGCTACTGAAGAAGGGGCAAGGAGGTACCCCAAGTGCTGGAGAGAGAGATTCCCCTGCAGCCCATGGAGAAGACCATGGTGCAGCATGTGTCCCCCCACAGCCCATGGAAAAAGACAAGATCCCATCTGCACCACATAGAAGTGACCCACACTGGGTCAGCTGGCGAAGAGCTGAAGCCCCCACAGAAAGGACTCATGTTGGAGACATTAATGGAAGACTGTCTCCCATGGGTGGGATCCCACACTGGAGCAGGGGAAGAGTGTGAAGAATACCCCCTACATCTAAGAAGGAAAACAACTCTGGAAGAACTGACCAAAACTCCCGTTCCCCCAGTCCCTGCCCCACCCCCCACCCCCGCCACAATGGAGGGAAGAAAGGAGTGAAATCATGACTAAAGTGAAGTCTGCTAAGAAGTGGGGGGTGGAGGGAGGTGCCTTAAGATCTGATTGCACTTCTGTCTCATTACCTGACTCTGGTCTCACTTGGGGGTGTGCGTAGTGTAATAAATTAGAGAGTTTTCTTTCCTTTATTCTGTGTTGAGTCTGTTTTGCCCATGATGCTGATTGCGGAATGATCCCTCTCTGACCTTATCTCGACTCCTGAGGCTCTCAATATGTATTTTCTTGCCTGTCCAGCGGAAGAGGGGAGTGATAGAGTGGCTTTGGTGGGCGTCTGGCCTCCAGCCAGGGTCAAACAACCACATAATGAAATATCACAAGGCTAAGGAGAAGAGGAGAAGAGGAGAAAGCTGTCTATTAGAAGAATCTGAGAGGGAAAGGCTGGCAAAAAGCAAGAGTGCCAAAAAAGAACCCACTAAAGAGCAGACAACCATGGAATTGAGAACCTGATGGAGTGCAGAGAAAGTTTCAGAACTCTAAATAGTGTCCACTGTGAAAAACTGGAGAAACCAACATGTTTCTCATGCATGGGGCTGCTGCCAGAGCATGGGATATGTGCTGAATTCAGCAAGGAGTTGTTCCTTGAGGGCTGCAAAAGAGTTTCTCACAAAGATATTACCAGAAATAGTCTTGCTCAAGAATAGATACTGTTTCTACCAGAGTAACTCTGCTATCATACTATTCCTACAGGAGTAAGCATCAGTATACTAGTAATACTGTTGCTACTCTAGTATGTTCCTACAGGAGCACAAGACACAGGGAATGTGCCTTTATAGGCTCAAGGTCAAGGGTTTCATCCAACCTTACAAAAATTAAATACATACATAATGCACTTGCACTGTGGCGGTATTTGTCTGTCAGACAGCTCAGTCAAACCCAAACACTATACAAATGTCAGAGAAATTAAATCATGTCATCCCAGGGACAACCTTAACATAATAATCACTGCATATGCAAAATAAGCATAACAGACCATTTGCTTTGTCCTCCTCATAGCAAGAAGTACAACTGATGGGAGCAGAGTATGACCCAGATGACCTCATGCTATGGAAAGGAAAACAAACACTCATAACAACATCTTCTGCCTCTCTCCTTCCAGGATGGGTCAGCAAAGTTGGGTTTTTTTCCAGAACCAGCACCAGATCCCTTTTTAGGCTAGCAGGTGCATTCAGGAGAGGAATATTCAGCTAGAAGACCTTCAGATGAACCCATCACTGGCCTGCACTGCTTCTAGGACAGCACAACAGGACACTATATTTCTCATGGGGCTGGAGGAGAATCCCTGACTGTGCCCCCTGTATTTAATATATGTTTTTCAAATAGAGCTGTAAAAATTAGCCTTCACAAAAGGGTCTTGGTTCCATACAGAAACATCTCTTTTCATCATTTTTTTTCCCCAACCAGTTTTTCTCCAAAATGTGCATTCTCTTACTCCTGCACTATGCAACACAGAGCCTTGCTTTCACTAAGAAGTCAGCAAATCAATACCAACAGCATTTAATTATGAAAACCCTACTTTAAGACCTGAGCAGAAGGCAACATTAATTTTCTGAAAAATCTTGTAACACTTAAAAAATTGTAATAGTTAATGAATAGTCTGTCTTTCAGAAACAACTAGCATATTTAAACTTTATATGCCGATTCTAAATATGAAAAAAAAAACCCCAAAACACAACAAACCACTAAATGCAATGATTTGAAAACTTAAATCAGGTTACTAAACTTTATCACGCAACCTCTTCCAGTTGCCAAGATAAAAGTCAATGAAAATCAGCATGTCTGCATTAAGCTTTGGCAGTGTAATAACATAACATTTATGTAGGATAATAACTATGTAAAAGAGAGGAATACAACTTATTTTTCTAAGTCGTAGATAGAAAATTACACCATAATTTGTGCATTTTTCCATAGAGACTATGGGATAAGAATACAACATTGGGTGATTCTGTATTTATATAGAGGGGAACAACAGGGCACAGTTTCTTTGTCACTTGGATAATCAAAACTTTGCATCATTTAAGAAGATGATGCAAAAAATTAATTTTATCTTTAATAGAATGGCCCCTAAATTAGTTCAAAACTGTCATATCAACCTCATTCATTTTAATATGGAATTTTAAGAATAAAATCAGAGAATGCTCAGAAAACCCTGACAATATAATTTAATTCTTTTTAACTAGACAGCAGAAATAAATGTCCCAATGAAAAAAATCTCAATTAAAAATTATTAATCAAGTGTTTTGAATTAATTAGGCTTGAATGATAAAAGCAAGAACCAGCCTGTGCGTGTTCCATATTTCTGATTCCAAAAGAGAAAAATACCTAGCCAGTTTTAATTTAAAGACTTGATCCGGTCACTGCAGGTTAGGTCCAGCATTATATGTGTCTTAATTTTGGATTTGAACATACATTTTTCTGAAATTCATTAGGAGGAGATTTTCAAAGTCACCAATAAACATTAAGTAAGTAACTTCAGCTTTGAAAAGCTCATGAATGCTCAATAAATGTAATTTACTGTTGTATAAAGATACCACAGCAAATTAAAAATTATGTGTGTCTTTCAGGGTGGTTTTATTTTAAATATTCTTGATTTAATATCCAAAGTTGTTAAGTCTGAAATGCTATTAAACCCTTTTGAAAGCATCTTCATTTTCAATATTTAAAGCATTTAAACACTCCAGCTCTGATCTTACTAAACAGTTAAGAATATAAGCATATGACTGGAGAATTAAGCACGTGCGTATTTGTAGGATTAGGGGTTTAAATTGTCATTTTTCCTTCAGATCTGTTAAACTGAGAATTTATATCTATATTTATATTTACATTTACATTTATTTGTCTAACTTAAAGCCACAATAACTGATAAAAGTATTTAGCTAAAGATACACTAGCAGGGAGAAGGCTATTTTTTTCTGCGTTTTTGTTTTAAGAATGACAGAAAAAAGAAGAAAGAAATGAGATTTCTCTTCACCTGCCTTCTAGTGTAGGAGGAATTTTTTTTCAGGAATTTTCAACACATTTCTCTTTCCTCTTACTGTACTTGCCCCCACACACTTATCCAGTTCCTCAGCTAGATGCAATACCATCCATTACTCTCTTCTGCCTCTTTCAACGCCCTTTCTCCAGCTGCTTTTTCACCACCCTGGCTGCTGCCCGTGACCTCTCCTGGTATGCCTTTACCACCCTGCCCTCCTGACTGCTTCCTGTCTCACAGCCACCCAGAGCCTCTTCTCTCATGACGATCCAGTTTTGTTCCCCAAGGGCTAGGAAGGGTTCCTGTTCTTGCCCCATGTGCTCATGCCTCCTCCTTTTTTTGAGGCCAGCAAGATTTCTGCCCTTTCTTTCCAAACTGATATCTCAAAATCCAATTTTTACTATTCCTTCTGTTCTTATATTTGCCTCTTCCTGTTCCTTTAACTTCCACCTTGAACTCAAGCGATTTTAATCTTGATTCATTTCTGAGAGAAGACCTTCCCCTTCTTTCTCATTTTAGCCGGTCTCAGCCAGACTTAATAGTGAACTCGTTCCTCTGATCCTTTTATCTTCAAATTCCTTTTCTTTGAGGAACAACTTTCCTCACCTGCCACACCTTTTCTGACATCCAACCATCCTGACTCCCCTTATACACAAACCCTCAGCAGACTCTTCCTACATAGACAGACACAACTTTTCCATCTCCTCAGAAAGCTTCCTGCTTTCCTTACTCTCCTGCTGTCCTGTCCACTTTTGACCCCACACAGTGAGTTGCATACAACTATGTTGGCAGAAGTGTGCCTTTAGTAATGTAAAGTTTAGCATGAAACAAGCAATTTAACCAAAAGCAGGATGAATAGTCTGGCATTTCACCCACCCTTGATCTCCTTACAGTCAATGTCCCCTTCCTGGACAAACAAGGACATCACTAAACCTTATTTTAAAGTCCTTGCCCTCATCAGCCTAAATCTATCCCCTCTAGAAAAGCCATCACTGGGTGTATTTTTCACAAGTACACCTCTATATGGCTCTCATGGCAGAGCACCCACTTGGCTGAGAAGAGTCCTAATGAACTGAAAATACAAAAAGGGAGCACACAACTGTAAATATAGGTAATATGGGGGAATAAAAGCATTGCCTGGGCACTCTGGCACAAAAGGAGGAAGGCAAAAGCCGAACCAGAGCTAGCAGAGGGTGTTAAGGTTAGAAAGAAACATTCTACCAGAATGCTACTTGCATGAGGAAGTTCAGGAAAGGTGTGAGTCTGTAGATGGATGGGGAAGAAACAAGCCAGAAGCATCAAAGAAGCGGCTGAAGCACTCAGCATCCTTTCTTGCAAGTCTTTGTAGACAAGACCTGCTTCCAAGTCCCAGCAAATATTAACCCTGCTCAGAAAGTAGAGGGCCAGCCAACAGCAAAGTAGCAATAGGTTAGAGACTCCTTGGAGAAGCTGAGTATGTTCAGATCCCTCAGGCCAAATGGGCTTCACCCAAGGATCTGACAGCTGACTGATGTGATTGTGAAGCTGTTGTCAATCACCTGTGAAAAATCAAGGTCATAAAGGAAGGTTCCTGATGACTAGAAAAAGGCTAACATTGTTTCCATCTTTAGGGAGCACAAGGAAGGGGGATCAGGCAATATTCAGTAGGTCACCCTTACATCAGCCCCTAAAAAGTCCCTTGGGGACAGTCCTCTCATAATCCTTCTCCAAAGATGGAAAAGAGGAGACCAGGAGGAGCAGCCATCATGGACTTTCAAGGGCAAATCATGCTTGACCAAGCTCATTCTCTTGCACAGAAGCATCATCTGAGGGAGAGTAGTAAACTGTATTTAGACACCTGACACTATGTCCCACAGCAGTCTTCTTTGTAAGGAAAAGAAACACAGGTGGGACAGACCTGCTGCACTTTGGCTGAACTAACAGGATCAAAGGTCAGTGGCTTGACTACATTAGTGGACAGCAACATGCAGGTTACATCAGGGACAGAAACCCTTGAATGTCTTCACCCATGGCCTGTGCTGAGACAGAAGACACCATTGGCAAGCTTGCAGGTAATGCCAGGTTGCAGGGAGGGACAGGAGTAGAAGGAAATTTAGGACTGCATTTAGGACTCTGTAGCAGGTGTTAATGAAGCCAGTCAACTTGCAGGGAGAGACAGGGAGAACTACAGGGTCCTGCAAGTAGTCCACAAACACAGAAAATGTTTTATATGCCACAAAAGAGCATTAGAAACTGTCCCACTTTCCTGAAATTTGCAAAGATATAGATGATGTTGACCTTATCACCACCTACAATTACCAGAAGGGAGGTTGTAGAGAGGTGGACGATGGTCTCTTCAGCCAGGTGACAGGAGATAGGACAAGGGGAAATGGCACAGAGCTGCACCAGGGTAGGTTTAGATTAGATGTTAGGAAAAAAAATTTCACTGAAAGAGTTGTCAGGGCCTGGAACAGGCTGCCCAGGGAGGTGGTTGAGTCACCATCCCTGTATGTGTTTTAAAAAAGGGTAGATGAGGTACTTAGGGATATGTTTTAGCATAGGACAGAAATGGTTGGACTCGATGATCTTAAAGGTCTTTTCCAACCTTGTGACACTGTGATTCTGTGATTCTGTGACAGTACAGCCACAGTGTCCTCAGCTTCCCTACTGCCCAGTGCCTGGGAAGGCTGCTTCCATAAACACAAGGGAAAGAAAAGGTTGTCTTTTACAGTTTTTCAAACCACCTGTCTTGCTTATGTGGAGAGGGTTCACACAGCTCTCTCAGAAATAGAACATTTTTCCTTGGGTTTTGTGCTCATGAGCCAAGCCAGCAGATGCAGGTCTTGTAAGTTCAGGTGATGAAGCAGCCCCCGAGAGACAAGAGCGTTTGAGCAGGTTAGAAATCATTAATGTTTCTATTACTTGTTTGATTAGATGATTAAAATCTCCCACTGAGCATGTTTCCAGAGACATTAACTCTGAAAAAGAACATTCCTCTGAGACAGAAAGCTTATGTTTTGTTCTGTTTGGGGCTGTTTTGCTTTTGCCATTCAAGGTGACCGTGATTGCTCTCTTGGTTAGCTAGCATGCTTTCCTGGTTTAATCCTACAGCCGTGTCTCGTTCTCTTTGGTTTTGCTTCTCAAAGAAGATACAGTACATTTAATAGCTCCACAAGTCTTATGTATATTGCCTATTGTGACTGCATTATCAACAACATTTAATTATAATGTATTCCCCAGTATTTTGTTAGCCAAACATGCAACTGCTTTTAATTTGCAATAACTGCATAAGCTCATTAAAAGCCACTTCCCATTATGCTACCATATTACTTTACAGGTTTCGAGTTCTTTAGTAGAATAAAAAGTTTAATTGCTCCTTGATTTCAGGAAAGACAGTGCTTAACATCTTGCATTAGATTCCTGCCTCGTGTTTTGCCGTGCTCTCTGTCTATAAAACCTTTCTTGCAGTTAAAATTCCCTTTTTGCAGATAAATTCTGTCATGTGGAATGGCAGAAATAAAAGTAAATATATTTAGTGAAGTGTAACATGAGGAACAAGGCAAATTAAACAGGAAAATTAATCATACACAGTGCTTCTATACTGGCTATGTAAGACTCTGAAAAAGGGAACAAACCATTTCTGTCTGACAGACTTCAGCTACACTAAAATCTTCAGAAAATTTCTCAGACTGCACACCCCCACTCATTTCTCCTCCCCATTTTCAGGAGGATCAGATCTTTACCCCACAAGACTTCTGCCCGTTAAGCAGAAAGAGAAATACTGGAATCCATTCTTTCAGTCTTGTGATGAAACTCTATGGCATGTGATGTATTTATGGCTGTGGCAAGTCTGCCCAAGCCAGAGGGATGTGCAAGTCTGAATGTGTGATGCATGTTCATGGAGAAATACCAAGAACCCATTCAAAAGTCACTGCATATATAAAATACACATATGGCACCCACTAGCCAAGCAAAGAGGTGCAGATTTTATTCTTTTTTTTAAAGACCTTATCTTTCTATTTGGTTAACCTCTGGAGTTCAGGGGGCTCCACTGGCCAGTCAGTGAAGCATTTGCACGAGTTCCCACAACAGGACCTTCCCACAGCTTTGCATGAGGCTCACTGGTGCCAACGGGGATAAGGTCTCACATCTCCTCCTTATCTCTCCCCGCTCTCTGCCTCACAGCCCTGTCACGTTGGGTATTTGTCACAACAGCCAGTAAGCCAGCAATGATGCTAAGAAAAGCAAATATCCACTTTTTGCTGCATTACCGTTCTGACACTTTTTAGTGAGGTGACCCTGTTGAGAGCAGGGTGCATTGAAGGCTAAGGTCGGACACGGTCTGTGGTGGGATACAAAGCCAGGAGGAGAAGGGTGAAACCCTGGGCAAGGTCAATTCTCAATACTTTGGCTCATAAAACCATGCTTTAAACTGGGGCATTTAAAAACCAAAACCCGAATCAATCCCCTCCCCAAAACCAAACCCTGTAACTTTCCTTGCCTGCTCTGCAAAAGTGTTTTCCAGTCTTATCTAACAATATTATTCAGCTGATTGTTCTATGAGATAAATAGCAGAGGTGCTGGTTAAATCTGTAATATTTTCCTTTCCATAACAAGAAATAGACAGGCTTACTGAGACTGGAAGTGAAAGTTGCACACAGTTCCTGCAGATTAAGTTGTGAGGGAATCTCAGAAACATCCCCAGGAAAATGAGGGTATTCTGATGATAGTGAAAACGTTGGCATTCTCTATCTTCTGAACAGCTTCTCGAGCAAATGCAGAGCTCTTTTCATTTTAATGCAACTTGCAAACTCCAAAGCTGCAATACCTGAAAATTCTTTTTTTGGTTAACATTGTACAACATGCTAAGATCATGTCTTAAGTTTCTTATACCATGTAGGCTTATTGTTTTCATAGAAAATTTCCAGCTATGTAGTTTTTAAGAATGAAGTTGGGGCATATGGTGTTTTAAGGTCTTTTGGTAACAAAATTGCAACTTGCACCATTAAGATCTTTGAGCTTTTTCATGTTTGCATGCAGGAGCTTAGGTAACAAAGTTCAGTAAAGGAGCTGTGATTTCCAAGGCTCAGACCACAGAATCATTGAATCACCTGGGTTGGAAGCGACCCTTTACATCATCGAGTCCAGCCACAGCCTAACTAGGACTAGTCCACCTCTAGATCATGTGCTTAAGCACTTCATCTACACCCTTTTTAAATACCTCCAGGGATGGTGACCCCACCACCTCCCTGGGCAGCCTATTTCAATGCTTGGCAACCCTTTCTGTAAAGAAATTCTTCCTGGCATCTAATCTAAATCTCCCCAGGTGCAATTTTAAGCCATTTTCTCTCCTCCTATCACTTGTCACTGGAGAGAAAAGACCAACCCTGACATCTCTGCAACCACCTTGCAGGTAGTTGTAGAGAGCAATAAGGTCTCCCCTCAGCCTCCTTTTCTTAAGACTAAAAAGCCCCAGCTCCCTCAGCTGTTCCTCACAGGACTTGTGCTCCATGCCCTTCACCAGCTTCATTGCCCTCCTCTGGACATCCTTCCTGTAGTGAGGAGCCCAAAACTGAATACAGTACTCAACATGCAGCCTCACCAGAGCTGAGTACAATGGAATTATCACTTCCCTACTTCTGCTGGTTGTACATTCTGCTATGAGAAAGCACATCCAAACCACCTGAAATCTTAAGCCTCTAGAAGAGCTGTTACACACCACCAGCAAACCTGGTCACAGGCTCCCCCTTCCATGTGCTCCTTCTTTGTGGTGTCCCAGGTAAGCTGTGGTTTCAGCACCAAAAATCAGCGCTGACAAGCTTGTATATTTCATGTATATGTCACATGTGCATGGTCTCAATTGTCTTCTTGCCAGAGAGGAGAAAATGATCTGAGTACAAAGCTGAGAAGCGACTTTGAAGGCAAGAGCGCTGGCAGGTGGAAAGGAGACCACAAGGAAAGCCAGAGGAGAGGGACCGCAGAGCAGAAGAGAAAAGGATGGTGAAGAAACAACCGCTGGAAAACATGGGAGCCCAGGCCTGGACAGAGAGCCCAGGGTTGCTTGGTCTTTGCTTTCCAGTAAGTATAGAGAAAAAAATCTGTGTCTGTTTTCTAGGTGGCTGGTTGACAGAGGAGAACTACTTTCAGTGGTACCCATTATGCCGTTAATTCAAGTGAGAGGTCTCTGCCAGGATATAATGGTTTTAACCTTTCTCTCAGCCACTTAAAGATCAGCCCACCCTGTGAAGTGTCTGTATTTTCCCTAGCTGTTAGTGGGGAGGGTTGTTCTTTTTTTTTTCCTTTCAAAGGAGCTTACATTAAGCAAATCAAGTATTCAGAAAGAAGAAGATTCCTGAATTAATGTTATTCGAGCAAATGTAATTTTTATGTCCTTGTGCAATGCTAGACAAGTTGCTCAAATCAAATTTTCCAGACATATTCACTAATTGGGCATATCTCATTGTCTGGATGCTTTTTTTTTTCTCAAAGCAATTCAAGTGGGATGCAATAACTCACAGCAGTGGAGACCGTTCATTGAAAGTATCAAGTCCTACTTAAAAAAATAAAAGTACCCTAATCCACTATATACCTAACAGCCCAGTTTTCACCTAAATTTAAAGTGTAGTTAACAGCAAAGAAAAGTATAAAGCCATCATCAGGTTAGTCTCATCCATGAGGTGTCTTTGAAAACACATCCAAAAAGTTTACTGGTTATCTTCTTGAAGTGGAAATTTCTCAACACAGAAGTTATAAGAGCAAGATTATTATAAGAATATTTAAAATAATATTCCTAGTATCTATTCTATTTATTATTTTTAAAAATATAAGCTCTATATTGATCTTTCCAAACAAAGTTTTAAATTCCATTGGTACTATGTAGTTAAGCAAATGGTCTCTGGTGGGGTCAAACAGAAAGATACAGACAATTCTGAGGAGTAGGCTTGAGTGTGGAAATAGTGATCAAGGAGGCTTGATACCATGGGACATCTCCTGACTGTCACCCTGACAGTCACCATGTATGACAAGCTCTTTCGGGGGAATATCACCTTTCTATTTAAAAGCAGAGGAAAAAAAGAAAACCCAACTATTCCCAAGCAAGCTTCAGAACTTAACTAGATATAGGAAATGAAACATTGCTTTACTTAAAAAGGTGAGTTATCCAACAAAAAAAATTTTAAAGGCTGTTGGAGTATCTGTGGTCTGAAAGATTTTAGTGCCAGCGCTGAATGTACTGAAGCAGTAAGGACCCTCTCAAGAAGGAAACAACAGGGATACACTTCAAAACTTAATTAGTGGGAATCATACCTCCGGGTCCCCACAGACTCTGCCAGTCTACATTAAAATCAAGAATTTATGAAAATATCTCAAGTAGTTACTGATTTCAAAAGAAAAAGAACCTTTTTATTTGCAGGTTATTATACAGAAGCTAATTCCAACAAGGGAGTATTTGCTATGTAAGAAATTAAAATGTAACAGTTAAATCTGGTAGTTTCCAAATGAATACAGAAAACCTCAGTTTCCTCTTGCAGTTCAGGCTCATTAAAATCCTTTAACAGATCTATAAATTAAAACGTCATTGTGGTCCATTCTTGTGATACACATACCTTTGTAGAAATCACATTAGAGTTCTTTTTTGTGTACAGAGAAAGGAAATAAATTAACTCTTGGGTAATATCCCTGAAACATAAGGAGTATGAATGGTGCTGGAGCATAATCAGGTTTGCATAAACTCCTCCAAACACCCATACACTATGCTATTTAGGACTAGTTTCGAAAACCATAATTAAACAGTCACAAAACCCCTGGAAAAGTAACAAAATAACCAGCCACATAAAAGTCACAGGGAGAAAACAAACAAACAAGCCCCTGGTTGATCATTCAGGTTTCTTAATGAATTCTGGTAATTTCAGTACGTTACAGAAACCAGGAAGGACTTGAGCCACCAGCTCCAATTCCTTTCAAACTTTAACAACTATATTACGGTTCTAAAAACAAATCACTGCCAAGGAGAGTAGCTCAGCTTACTGGAATACGTTTTTTCTCCTGTACACATTCTTGTCAGCTAAATCTATCGCTAATAATTCCTCTCTGCCTGCTCGTTTATCCTCGCTGAAACACAAGGAGAAATACAATTCCCAAAGCTCCCGCTAACCCCCTTCACCAGCCTTGAAAGGATTTTTCAGGGCCTGATACAGCGTGGCATCCATACAGCAAGGCACAGACTCCTGCCTCACCGTCTCCTACAGCGATGCTGTCACGGGGCTCGTAGAGCCACCATATTTGCAGAGAACCGATGAACTCCAGCTTTCCCAGAGCTGGTGGTACCTCTGCAGCCCACTGCACCAACAAAGCCACTCGATCTGTAATGCCCAGCATTTTGGACTAAGAAATGAGCCTTACTTAAAGGACAGGTGGGAGGCCACCTCTCCTCCTCCAATAGATTCATTCACCTCCCCCCTGTTCCTGTCGGGCCAGTCATGCAGTACGAAGCAGGTGGAAATTATTCACGGTTGCCCGCTGGGGATTCCCTCAGCAAATGTAATGGCGGATTAGCCAGCTCATGAGTCTTCCCTGTGGTTCCTGGGGCCGAGGAGCACGGCTAGCGGACACTCTGCCAAAATACGCCTGGCGTCAGCTCACAGCTCTTGAGGGAGACTTCCTAATTGCCATAAATTAGCTGTTATTACCCAGCCTACAGCGGAGAATCAAGGAACTTTGACTTGCTGGCTCTCATTTTGCCCTTGCCTAGGGACTGCAAAGGTCATCTTGACTTGGTCCTCCAACAGCTGGCCAAGTGATCAAGGTACCTTCCTCCCCCTTCACGGTGCAGCCGGTCATACTGGGGGAGGGACAGGGTGAGGAGGGGGCACAGGACCAGGATGACAGGGGTGTTATCACCCCTGCTCTGAATCATCTTGCTGCTGTAGCACTGATAGGTCTTGCATCACTGCCAATCTGAACTGAAGTTAATCCGCATTTTCTGTTTGAATGCAGGGCCACGGACACCCTCAGGCCACCACCTTGGACAGGGTTGTGCATATACAAAATGGTGGAAAAATATAGCCAGAAAAATATCCCCATATAAATACAGCAGGAAAAAGCCAACCCTGCATGTAAATACACACATGACTAAATCCTGCCCTCTGTCTCACACCCATACAACTGAAATTAAATAAAAGACCAATTTCAGCCCTGAGATATACATACACCAAGCAAAGTACAGTTCCTATTTATACCCAGGCTGAATTGGAGCTGTACAAGTATAGCCCAGCACAGCATCAGAAACTACTTTTACATGTTCTGCATAATTTTAAGGCCAACATGTCTTTGTGGCTCAGAGAGATGTAGGTAGTCAAGTCCATCACTTAGGTACGGGCTAAATCTATGGAAAAACATAGTTTCTACACCCCTAATCTTTAGAGCTGTATGAGACTTAAAATTTGCAGGTTCTTACTGCTTACTCTGTTCATGGAGAAATCTGTTTTTCACAGGAACCACGATCTAGGAGCTCTTGTTGATATTAAGCAGTGGTTACCACTTCTGGAAAAACTCCTGAGTAAACTTTTCCTAAAGTTTACTCTTTAGGTTGTCAGACCATCAGCTCCTTTCCCCTGTGTTTGTATTAAACTTTCTCCAGGAATCGTTTCAAACAAGCAAACAAAACCCCAAATCCCAAACAAAAACCAAACAAAAACCCAAAAATACTCCAGTAGAAACTACTAAGTAGGTGAAAAACTGTATGGGGATAACATTTGCATGATGTACAGGGACACCAGAGATTTTTGTTGCTCACTTCACGAGCTGTTCACCAGCATACCAATCCCCACCCACAAGAAAAAAACCCAAACCAAACAAGAAAAGGCCAAAATCAGAGGACAGTATGGCATTAAGGTTTCCTATTTCCTTGGCTGTTTTCAGAAATAAAAGTGTTTAACTCTGAGGACACACAGAGGAATAGCAGCTTACCACAGTAGACAAGAGGTATTTCCCAACCTACTTCTCTCAACTGCTCGCAGTCATAGGAGTAACTTTGATCCCTCAGGCTTGAGAGGGGACCCACAGCCACATTCTTCACCTGTGTCAAGCGCCCCCACACCAGCATAGCCAGACTCTGCTGCTGGTGTGAAAACCCTGCCCTGCCCTCCCCCCCTGCAGAGGCAGCCTGTACGTGGTGTTGTTTCCCAAAGAGCCTAACCTCCACAGAATCCTTAGAATTAAAAAATACACTAATTTAAAAAAAGTAAATTAAGAAGTGGAAATTTGGCACGAGAGCCATAATTTGTCTTTTCTAGATGGAGACTCAATGGCTTCCTATGAAAAATTAGAGAAAAGTCATGAAGAGTTTTTGGTGGCAAAGCTATTCTGATCTCCTGTAGCCTGAATAACTGGAAGGGGCTAGGGATACATTTTCAAGATCTTTACAGAAAGATATAATTACGGCATAAAGCTAGTACTTGTACCTTATAATCTTTCATTAGGCAATTCTGAACGCACTGTACTGTGACTTTAAATAGCATAGAAATATCTATTGCTACCATATAGAATACTAATAAGTAATTCCTATGACAGAAGAGCCTATGTATTTGGAAAACAAATGTGAAAGCAGTGAAAAACTTCACTCTCCTAAATTAGGTCTGATTTCCAGATTTTGATACTGAACTTTTTGATCATTATATTGGAATAATATTAGGGGGTTTGGTACCTGATACACTGCTTTAGATTAGGTTTATCAACTGTCTAATAAAGCAGTATGTTCATCTCTTGTCTTCTGGGTGAAGAGTCTTTTATTACAGTGTAGTATCTTTTTGTTTTAATGCTGCTCTGCAGTGGATTGCCAGCTCATTAATTTTTCTGCTATAACACCCAAATCCCTTTGCTGATCAGTGTGCTGGATGATTGATTCCCTGCTCCCAGACTAATTTTTTACATTGGACTGCATTTACCATCTGGTAGATAAATCACCCAAAACACTCAAATTCGGAGCCTGGTTCCAGTGATGTTCTTTGTTTGTTCAACCGGCAGCATGAATATCACTTGTAAATGGGGAGGTTGTGTTCTCACACCTGGATAACTCTTCTATATTACAGACTGAGGTTTTAACAAAGAGCATCGAGATAATGATAAACTCCTCACTTAAAAAAAAAAAAGGAGCAGTTCTTTGTGTTCTCTAGCCAAAATTTTTGTTTCATCCTTAACCATAGCCACTAGTTTCTGATGTGTAAAAGAGTATTTCCTACAGCTCAGAACCAATTTCTCACGTTTCAAAGAGATATAACCATTTCCGCAAAGACATTCTTTGAAGGTGTAAACACCCCGGCAAGCGGAGAAAAGGACACACACTGCAGTTAAACAGAGAGGAAACACAACGCAATAAATTGCCTTCCCAACCCAAAAATTTTCGATAGCCTCAACAGGAGCCTGCCTATTTTATTTTCACTTTTACAACCTTGAAATGATACTTCCTTAAAATTATACTTCCGACCAAGACAGGGAAGAGGCACTCTGCCTCACAGAACTGCCTGGGTAAACTTCTCTGAGAGGTGGAGGATGAAGGAAAAAGCTGCGGGAGAGACACGGTGCTTTAGGAAAGGAAAGAAGTCCATCCACCTACCACTGCACAAGGCAGAATCATTCTGGGGACACCCCCCACACACACACACTGCCCCCAACACCTTTCTTTAGCCTTTCTACAGGTTTCTTTGCTGCTCTGCTCAGCCCCGGAGAACCCATTCCTCACAACACACTGACCTCTGCCTCTCCCGGAGGGATCAGATAAAGGCAGCACAAAGAGTCAATACTAATTAGCAAAATGTAAACAGTTAATTAGATCGATGCTTCCCCAAGTTTTAGAGCAGCAAACTGCTATCCAGCCACAAATTTTTAGCAAACTTTCTACGGAAATACTTTGTTGAAGACAATGTTTGAGCTATCTCCATCAACTGCTAAAGACTTTACATCTTGTTCTTGTGTTTTACAAACACCCTTAAGATTAAAATTTCCATTTTCGAAAGCACTCACTCATTTTCATGCCTAGACTATTATGGGCATTTTCTGCATACACACCAGCACCTTTACCTAGCCCATATCTCAATCTTTCATGCTGTTTTGCTTAAGATTATTGCTGGGTTTAACATTTTAGAGGAAATTCATTAACTTCTGCAAGTGATGTTCATAGCTCATTTCTTGTAGTCATACATGAAACTGCATGTGACTAAGTCTGTGAATAGGAGAGCAAGTACAACTCTTGTAAGGTACAAAAAACTTCTCTGCATGCTTCAGGTTTAAGCAATGGAGCACTCTCTTACCCACTGCTGATATATGTCTGCTTACAAAAGGTTTTCTACAGTCCTACACAGGTAGATGAGACAACATGATTTCATTGGGGGCTCTGTGTTTCTTCTTCCCTCATCATCTGCAGCGCTCATATCAGTGGGTGACTGAGATTGATTAAGCGCTTCTTAAAGCAGGATTTTTTTGGTCAGCAGTAGGTGAACACTGTCAAATTCAGAAGCTTGGGGGAAAAGTGCCAGGCTGCGAAATAATCAGGGCTGGATCTGGGGTGAAGCAGTTGGAGCTCTTAAAGTTGAGCATTTCGTGTTCATCTCAAACTATGATCACTATGTTGATCAAGGGCAGATTAACCAGGCTTTGTGCAGATCCAGCTCCCTGGCTCGCCTGGCCAGCCCCATTCATCCCATCTGCTTCCACATTGATCCCGTGAGATTGCTGTGAGACAGAGGAGATGCCCCACAGCCTTTCCTCGAGGAACCTGGCTGTTGCCTGCCAACAGGCCAGGCAGCTGGAATGAGGTTGCCTATGGAGCTTTCCTGGCCAAGCAGAGCCAAATTTCAGGAGATTTTGGGCTCCAGACCAAACCTGAGAAGAAACCTTTCATGTCCTGAACATCCTTTTGTTTGTTTGTCAAGAACATCGATCCTGTCCTCTTCCCCAGCTGCACTCCATGGGATGCTCTATGCGTCTTACAAGAGTACAGAAGAGTTTTGCACTTATTCAAGACATACAGGAGCATAGTGAGGTCTCAGCCTGATAGAAACAGGCTAGAGGAGAAGCCAGCAGCTACTGAGAAGAGGCAGGTCCCTTCAGAAAAAAAATCACTGACAGTTCTGTCTTGTTTCTGATTTTCTCCTCCTTCGTTTCCACATGTTTTACTGCTGTTCTTAATTAACACTATTTTTGAAGCGTGGATGAGTATCCTGCCAGCTTGGACATGGTTATATAATGTGGGTTTTTCAAGACTGCAATTGCAACTAAATTTATTTTTATAGTACTAAGTCAAAAGAGAGGTATTACAAGGATTTAATTTTATTTTGAACGAGATCCTTTAAATACTGTTCTTGTAACACATAATCTATTACCAGAAAAGTCCTGCCTTTTCAGTCCTTAGAAATTGTCTACTATAATGAGAATTTAAATTATCCTAAAGCAAATCCCGATTTGCTAGTCAAACACCACCTCCTCACGAACCGTGCTATGACCAATGGGGCCGTTTTAGAGCAACTTAAACAGAGTGAACATTGCTATTAGTGTAATGTTAAACAGAGAAATTCACATCAGCCAACAGAAATCCACATCAGAAATGCACATCAGCCTCCCAGTCCACACCCAGTCAGGTCTGCAGATATAACTGGGTAGCAAAACCAGAAGTCTTCTAGGTACTGTTCTAGCAATGAGCTCCACTGGCACCTTGTCCACCCCACCCTCCTCCAAAGAAGACAAAGGTTTCCTGGTAAAAATCTTAAGGAGTAAAAAAATTACCTTTTTTTTTTTCCCTTTTAAAGAATAACAAATAAATAAATTGAAAAGCATATGACCCATACACCCCAAATAGTTAAACAGCTAATGGCACCACTAGATTTCTATCTAATAATACAAGATGAAACAATTCTGCTCTCAGATCCCCTTAAAGATATCTGTGAACTAAATTAGAACCAAAGAGACATGTTTGCTGTTCATCCAGACAAAGGGACAGATTTAAGGTTCTCCAGGAAACTTTAATTTCATCAGATCACAATTTTGATTGCTGAACTTACTCCTAAGCAGATTTTGTCTGCATCTTCTTATCCTTGTCTGGAAGAAAACTATCACACAAAGACAACCCATTTTGCCAAGAAATGGTTTCTTAAAATAAAATTTACCATGGATTGATTTAGTCAAACCAACCCTGCTCTACACACTGAGGAGCTCCACAAAACCCGACTCCACTCTCTCATACACTTGGTTTACAGCACATTATTTATTTGTCATTTTCTTATTATCTAAAGCTATTCTTGGGATAGAATGATTTCATTTTTTAAGAATCATTTATAAAGAACTTCTTTGGTCTTCAGCTCTACTGAATATTACAGACTGCTTAGAAAAAGACAGATTTTCACCTCAAAAATGCCAACTTCTCCTCTATCTCAACGTCTGTTCCACACAGAACAGAAGTTAAGGGACATATCAAGAAGGACAAGGAGTAGTCCAGAGTCAGAAAAATAGGTTCTTTTTCAACGTAACTGGTGGTCCTCAATTTTTTCTCCCCCAAAAGTTACAGCTGCTATTATTCTTGGGAACTATGGCCACCTCCTGCTCTGAGAACACTTACCAAAGTCTGGCCACAGGCTGAAAAAGTCACAAGCACTTTCAGTTGACAAATCAATGGTGGAACGTGATAATCTCTTTATAGGAAAAGGGTAAATCGAGCCTCCTGTCAATATCTGTGGGATTCTCAGCTTTCATACTTCTCTACTCAAAGACCTTGACCAATGTATCGGTTTTTTTCCAGCCCAAGTAAATATTAACTCTCTCCTTTATCCAGTGTGCTGTCAAGTCTAGAGGAAAACCAGCAGGCTGTAAGTACAAAATGCTTATCCTTGCATCAATAGCAAGAAAAGGGACAGATTGTTCTTAATAAGGACACTTCTCTCCTTACCAGGAATTATCAGAGTGGTCTTGGTGCAAAACCAATGTGGTTTTGGCAGTATTTTCCACAATAGACATAGTTCCTCTTTTTCCCTTTTCAAAAAAAAAAAAAGGTAAAGAAATTGGATTCAATGCAGTTCCTTCAGTCAAGGCTCCATGGCACTACCAGTTCCCACTAGTGACAATGATGGAGTGACACCTGTTACAAGATGATTTTCTACTATTCTGACACTTTCAATTCTACTTTAATTACCTTTTGGCTCTTTAATCAGCACAACAATCTGTACTGCAAGGACATATCATGTCTAGGTAATTACACTAAAGAAAACAAATATGTGCATGTTACTGTCTGAGTTTTAATTTCTCTTTTAAATCACTGCTTTTCCTTTTTACTCATAGCTTATTTATATTCATGCCTTATGGTCTCAAAGTGACATGTAACCTGACTGAGCCTAGATCATTTACTTCAGAAGTTCGATTGGCACAAACACACATCACAGTTTATTTGGCTTGACTGTTATATTTCATTTATGGGAACATAAGTCATGGTATCTTAGATAAAATAAACAATTATTCTAGTCCCATAAACCATTTCAGACCAAGTTTATCTATGCAATCATTAAAAAAAAAAAAGACGTGTATGTCTTAAAAGAGTTTGGCTAATTTACCTGAACCCACATGTCTCTTCTATCTCCTGTCTTTACATTCCAGCCAGCGTGACTTCATACCTTCAGCACAAACTCTTTTGGCCTCACGTACCTTAGAATGATACACCAAAAAGAAACCCTTACCCACTTAACCTTCACAAACCCCACAAAGGGTATGTCTGTACCGGCAGATAAGCACAGATGAAAGCCAGTCTTGAGGCCTGATTCTGATTCTGGTTCACAGAGATCCTGCTGAGCCCAAGCAGATACCAAGGCCGAGCTGCAGAGACTGGCAGCACCTGAAGTTTGTATCCTCCCAAATCTGTGTTCACATCCACCACGTGGATTGGGCAAAGGCAGGACCAAGGGAGATACATGCTTCTGTTCAGCTCTTCCCCGTCATACCAGGGACAGTCTGTACCCAAATTTCAGACAACACACAAGCCTAGAGTGTGAAAGAGCATACATAAAACTTGTCTTGTCCAAGCCACTTGTAAACTCAGGTCTTCATCTCCCAGTGCAGAAGTACCAGATGTGAGTAGCTTTAGACTCTTTATCCTAGGGAAAAAGGTGATGTTTTCAGCTGCAACAGCTCACACATAACAGGTAACATGCCTTAAGGTAGTGACAGTTCATCCTGGTTTGAGCCCTAAAGCTGTAATTTGTCAATAACTACAGACAGCACTTTTGAAAGTGTGCCTTCTCCTCAGCGCTGACATGTCTTAGATGCTTCTGAGAAAGAGGCCCTTGCAAAGCTGATTGAATAATCATCTCCCTAGGAAACTGTTTCCTGAGGCACTTAGAGCCTGTGCCCCAAATGTCGTGTTCCTTACCCTGCCATCGTTTTGTTCATTTAGGTTTTTTAGCACTTTTAAAATTCTGGATGTCTCATTCTGCCACTGTCAGACTGCTTTAGAAGGAAGCAGATCTAGCACAGGCAACATTCAAGCAGAGACGGTTTCCTGCTGAGGAAACACATTCCAAGTACTCCCCTGCTTTCGTATAGACTCTATGGCCTCAGATTTCACCATTCCCCACCAGTCCCACAAGCTGTCAAGCACTGAGCCAGGGCACACCGCTGGTAGCCTGCACTCTGAATGCAGAAGGTGTGTTCATAATTTCTAGTCCTTGATTACAGCAGGCATGAAAGAGGTATGCAGGCAAGGCTTGAGCAGATATTTTTCTTGAAATGCGTGTGCTACATCTCTTCTGCTAAAACTGGTACACAGCAGTAGTAAGCAGGAGCATCCTTGATACAGGTTCTTGGGGACAGACTCGATGACATCTAACAAAGTAATGGAAACAGTCCCTAATCAAACAGCCTTGACTGCACATCAAGGATATGGGGGAACAAGAACCTCAGCTAGAGATGCTGAGGAAAAAGACTTGCAGATTCAGAATGAGACAACATTTATCGATGGTGGAAAGTTGACAGAAGTTTCAGGCAAAAAGAGGTATTATTCCTCTATGATACCACATGGATATCCAGTAACAGTAACAGCAGCCATACTTCAAATGTACTGCTCCCTCTTCGGGTGTGTGCAGTAATCAGTAATTAATGTAATTTTTCATCTGTTGTCATATGACACAGATTTATGGCCACACTCCTGGATGTTCCTGCCTTATCTGTATTTAAACTGGATCTCCTCTCACTTGTCTCACTCCCTTTCTGTGCCCTTCCCAACTCTTCATCCTCTAACGCACTGTTCACACAAGAGGAGAAGGCATGCTTTAAAGCAAAAGCACAGGACATGGCCAGTTCTTGCCACCTTTATCCATTCTCCGTGAGCTGCTTCCATGCTCAGCTGCGCATCTTTTCTCATACTGCTTCCTTACTCCCTTCTGCTCACATATCAGTCAATACATTCCACTCCCATCCCTCTTGTCCAGCCTTCAGATGCTTTTGTCCCACCGACGATGTTTACCCCTCCCTTCTCATCCCACCGCATTACAAAATATCAAAAGACATGAGCTTTACTTGTGCTTCTTGTACAGCTGTTGGCTTACCACATTCTCTGCTTGTGACCTCTCTCTTTTTTTTTTTTCTATTGTTTCCACATTCTGTTTGTCTAATTTACTCCATTAGTTATTTCAGGGCAGAAACCATTTCTCTAAAGCATATTGAAAGTTAAGATAATGTATATATGGTGAAGGATGGCTCCACTATAGCTTTCTCTGCTGTTCTGTCTAAAAATTTACAAGCTTTTTGACAGCTTATGCTTCAATGCTCAATAAACAGCCCATCACACACTCAGCCATCCACAGGATGGATACTTTCCTTTGTCCCTCCATCCCCTTCCCTAATTGGTAACTTCCACCTACTTTTATCTACGTACTATTTCAAACATGTTATGGCCGTGTAAAAGGAAAGTGTTCATACCCCTCAGAAGAGGAATACTGTGAAAGAGGTGTCCTTAATGTTTCCTTGACTTCATTCAATCCTCAATCAGCTATCTTGAAACAATTTTATCTTTACTCACTTCACTCTAAGAGAATTTAAGAAACCGGGGGCAGCATATGGCCTGTGAGGCTCATAGGAGGTGTGTGGAATCATCCCAAACAAGCGTATTTTATCACAAGAAGGAGCAGCAAGCTGAAAGGCTCACAAGCAGGAACGTATCTCTGTTAATCGACATCCTGAGTGTACAAATCCAAACCAATGCGCTGAGCAATCTCTCTTGTTAGGTCTGTGTACCTCTCACCCACGCCTTCAGCATTTGGTCAGTTATGATCAGATTGCAACCCCTGTGTCTGCCACACGTGTGACCAGAGTATATCTGATATCAGAGGTCCAGTCGGGCTGAAACTGAAGCTGAAGATATCCCTGTGTGTCTCGAGAGTACCAGAGGATTAGGAGCTCGTGTGCTAACTACACTTCGTACTTACCTTTACACTTGGGATTCTTAATAACCCCATGTACTACACAGACTTTATTAAGGACATGATTATCTTCTAGCCTGAGCAGAGAAGCAAGCACCACACCACCCTGCTCGTGGACAGTCACTGAGTACCACAAATGTTACATAAAATGAACTACAGGTAGCACTGGGAATAATATAGCATCTCCAAAACATCAGCTGTAAGATTCTCTCTTCCAGAAACAAACACCAACTTGTGATTTAGCCCATTCTGGGTAAAATGGGGCTAGTTCAGTTTTCCTAGCTTAGCAAAGTATGGATAGACAGACGAATGAACACATACAAGTCCACATCAGCAACTGACTCCAGGTATGTCTTAATTCTCTGCTTCCTGCTCTAATCACTTGATTATATCAAATCATAGAATAATTTAGGTTGGAAAAGACCTCTAAAATCATCAAGTCCCACATCTATATGTCGTTTCAAAACCTCCAGGGAAGCTGACTCCACCAATTCCATGGGCAGCCTGTTCCAGTGATCGACAACCCTTTCAGTGAAGAAGTTTTTCCCAACACCCTGGTGCAACTTGAAGCCATTTCTGCTTGCCCTGTTGCTTGTTACTTGGGAGAAGAGACAAACACCCACCTGGATACAACCTCCTTTCAGGAGTGATAAGGCCTCCTTTTCTCAAGGTTTAACAACCCCAGTTCCCTCAGTAAGCAATTCACAGGGCTTCACCCTTCACCCACCTTCACTGCTCTTTGAACACACTCCAGCACCTCAAAGCCTTTTTTGTAGTGAGGGGCCCAAAACCATACACAGTACTCAAGGTGCGGCCACTCCCCTAGTCCTGCTGGCCACACTGTTTCTCATACAAGCTAGGATGGTGTTGGCCTTCTTGGCCACCTGGGCACACTGCTGGCTTATATTCTATCAGCTGTCAACCAGTTCCTCTAGGTCGTTTCCTGCCAGGCAGTTTTCCAGCCACTCTTCTCCAAACCTGTAGCGTTGTTTGGAGTTGTTGTGACCCAGGTGCAAGACCCAAGATATAACCTTGTTGAACCTTATACAATTGCCCTTGGCCCATCAAACCAACCTGTCCATATCCTTCTGTAGGGCTTTCCTACCTTCAAGCAGATCAACACTCATGCACTTGATGTCACCTGCAAACTTACTGAGGGCGCACTCGATTTCATCGTCCAGACGACTGATAAAAAGAGAACTGGCCCCAGTATGGTGGGGAACATCACTTGTGACTGGCTGCTAACTGGACTTAACTCCATTCACCACAACTCTTTGGACCCACCCAGCCAGCCAGTTTTTTACCCAGAGAACTGTACGCCTCCCCAAGCCACGAGCAGCCAGTTTCTCCAGCAGAATGGTGTGAGAAACAGCATCAAAGGCTTCACTAAAATCCAGGTAGACAACATGCACAGCCTTGCCCTCATATTTTCCCCTTGGCCAGGATGATGTAATGATATAATAATTTAACAAAAGCCCAAACTACAATGCATGTGTCGAAGGGGCAGAACCAAGGCTGAAAAAGCTACCTTAATTTTCCTGTTGTCTGTCTGTGTCTTCTACCTTGCAATGTTCTTTTGCTACAGCAAATGCTTTATTCAACAGTATATTCTGGAGGAATAAAGGATTTCAGCATTTCCTAAAAATTTAACAAAAAAATAGAGGTAGCCACATAATCTAGGGCTGATAAAATGTTACAAGCTCAGGAACCACCCCAAAAAGCATAAGAAGCTGTTCCAGAGCAGGAGGTCAACCTGATGCAAATACTAAAACAACAAACTAACAGAGGAGAGAAGAATTTTGCTTCTCTAGGTACAGAAAGTAATTGAGAAAGTCCAAATGCTTCAAGAAAAAGTATTAATAGTGTTCTTAAGCTTAACTTTCAGCACAAATAGCAATGTAGATGGTAGCAGTCCGCTGAGAAAAGTGCTAATGCCGACGACTGGCCTCACGTGCAAATATAGGAAACTCATCTTTGCCAGGGAGTAGCCTACCTAGAAAAAGCTAATGAAGCTACGCAGGTAAGGGAGGGGGGAAATCCATCCCAGATATTACCTGTCAGTATCAGTTCCCTCAAAATTAATGTTGAGAACTGAAACACAGCAGTTCGGTGTGAGACAATTAACACACGGGAGAATCTGACCACTGCCTTTTAAAACGAATTATTCCCTGCATATCTCTGTGGTTACACTAAAAACAGCACCTGCCACACGTACATATATAGGACATATATTTGCTTCTGCCTATTTTTAGTAGAACCGAGTCATCCCAAAAGCCTTTGACACAGCATACAGTTTTCTGTTTCCAGGTTGGAAAGCCCTCTTTCCATGATGGTTTCTAGAGAACGGTATCAGCGTGTTCCACATTATCTTAGAAACTTCCTCATATATGTCATCAGCCTCCCATATTTAATCCCACTGATTTATGTTCATGCCATGGTCTAATGACCCACATGTCTCTGATGGGTAAGCCGCTAACGCCAGTGACACATTAACCTATTAACCTCTCTTCAGAAATAACCATGATATTCATACAAATGGAAGGAAAAAGTCAGGCAGTGGTAAAACGGTACCACTGTGGCTTCACACACAAACACAGCACATGTCTAAACCAGCGAAAATAAAGAACAAATGAGCATATCCACAGTGAATAGCAGTTAAGATTTATTATACTGAAAAATCATTTTGCCAGAGTTAGCTGGCTTGCAAATGTGATAGCCTGCCTCAGCAGCATTATCTGTATTACAAAATGTAATCAGGAGGAAGATCACCGTTCCATTCACTCATTTCTTGAAAGCTGTTACACAGTTTGGGGACCCTAATGCTACGGGGTACCGAGAGAGAGCTCCTTCCAACGTGGCAACTGCCTCCCGAATCCTGCTGAAGACAATGGGAGAGGGGGGGTGAGGAGGGAGGCGGGGGTGTGCTCTGAGCACAGGGCAAGAAACGTTCATCACCTTGGAGAAGGCACTTTGTGCGGCTCTCCCCGGTGATCCTTGCAATTGAATAAACCCAGCCTTTAAAAAAAAGGAGAAAAAGCCGTAGGAGGCATACACAGCATTTGGGGGAGCAAAAAAAAAAATACATTACCTTTTCTAAATATTAGTTTTAGAAGAAAAACAAGTCCTTCTAACAAAACGTAAACTTTATATTGCATGTATTTACTTTGTCCTACTTTACAAACACCGTATCCCTCAAGATAAAGGGAAACGCGCCGCTGTCACGCCAAACCAATTCGTCTACACCGAAACTATACTGTACCAGCATATACTTATGCATAGGATGGGCAGGCATAATAAAGCCTTCTCCTTTCATGCCGCCAAAGATGGGAGAAATCCCCAAAAACCTTATTCCGCGCGCATCACGGAGTATTTTACTGCCGACACCTCATTCAGAGAGAATCTACGCAGCGGCGGGCGGGAGGACGGATGGAGAGGTTGCCCCGGGTCTGGGCTGCGCACCCGAACGCAGTGAGCCCGAAGGAAGAGCTCGTGTGAGCGCCCGGAGGGGCCGCGCTCAGGGCTGCCTCCCGGCTCAGCCCCCTCTCTCTGCGGCAGGACGGGCTCGGAGCGGCTGGGAGGACGGGGCGGGCTGCGGGCAGCCCCCGGGGCGGCCGGCGCGCACCTGCCGGCACCGCGGCGG